>JAOXNG010000002.1:4969224-4979289 GCA_028566535.1 Scolopax minor
AGCCACGGACAAGACAGACACACGGATGGGGGGGGTGGATTTGGGGGCTCTCGCAGCCACCAGCAGCTTTTTGCTCTCGTTTCAGCCCCGACCCACAACTGAGTATTTTTATATATATATATATATTTTTTTTTTTTTGGTTATTGATACATCTCAGATCCCTTACAAATAGTTTGTACAATGCATGATACTGCAAATTTTGATCACTTTTAAATTGAAAGCCATTCATTATAGATGTTATTTTGGTGTTTGTTATTTCTTTTATATACTGTCTTGAGACATACGCAGTAATTTGTCACATTAATGATTAATCTTCTTATGTACCTTCTTCTTTCAGTAGGACCTCCATTCAGCTGCTTGTGCTCAATTTCCTGATGGGAGTTTCAGCCCTGTAAATCGCTGTACAAGCGTGATCCACTGATGGATGGTGTGAGGGGTGAATTGTTGCTTGTAGCAAGATTTATTTTTAAATTTGTCTGGTGTTTTTGTAGGTTTTTTTTGTTGTTGTTGACAGAGGTTATACTATATCAGCTTATATTTTGCAAGCATAATGAATTCACCCAGCTTTTTCTTGGTAAAATGATCTGCCAGGGTACGGTGGTGTCACTTCACTGCAAGACTGAGATTGATGCTGTTGGCTACTGGTATTTGTGGTTCTCATTGCAAGTGGAAATGATATATGAAAGTGACTCTCAGTAAATAAATAATTGAACCCATAGGCTCCACCTGCTTTCTTCTTGCTAGCTTGTAGCTTAGAAGACTGTGGGCTTTATTAGTGATACTTTTTGGTTTTGTCCACATAACTAGAGCATTTGCTGTTTCTGTGTGCTCTGAGTCAATACATACCAGGCAATATTCTGTTGGAAAGCAGAGGACTGAGGCCTTGTTTGGGTTGGCTTAACTTAGGGTTTCTTCATCATAAGGGCTTTTCAGGGAAGGTACCTACCTGCCATCTAGTTTTCTGGAAGGCATCCATCTTGTTGATAATAGCAGATTTTGGGTTGTAGTCCATTTAAAAAGTTGTCTGTATGGAAACATCTGTTTTGGGGGTGTGTGTGTGTGTGTATCCCCTGCTGCTCCAGGCCCTGGGGTGTTGTATCTGTTTTTCAGAGCACTGGAGAGGCCCATTGGGGTTACAGAGAGCCCTTTGGGGTTACAAAAGTCTGGGACTGGGAGGTTGATGGTGACAGTATAGCAGCCCCGTGAGGTGTGCAAACGCTGCTACTTCTGTGAACCTGCTTTTCTACCAAATGTCTGTTTATTTGTTGGTCTGAAACTACAAGTCTTTCAGGAGAGATGCAAGGCGCTCTAGATTCATTAATGTATGCTTCATTATTCAGGAAAGGAAACAAAAGGGAAACTGTTTGTATGTACATGAATATATACCTAGTTGTGCTTGTTTAACCAGATATATTAAAAAGATTTTGTGTCTCTTGGCATAAGAAAATATTTTATGATGCTCCTTACCCTAAATTCATTACAGGGTGTATCATTGAAAAACCTTATGTCATATGGTTGTCCATAAATTAGAAGTACATGGAGCCTTAGAACATTTGTGCATTTTGAGTAACTGCATCAGTGTCAGGATCACATTCATGTGCTGTAAATATCTGGGAGCAGTGGGTCAAGGTAAAGCACAGGAAGGACAGAGTAAGAGTAACTGAAATAATCTTTTGGGAGAATGGTAATTGATCCTAACAGCTCAGGCCTTCCATTATAACCAGAACGTGTACATGTTAAAAAACAACTTTGAAATTAAGCAGGTAACTTCTTCCTGCAGTGCAACAGTCACTTGACTCCAGAAAACCTGCATTTTTAGTTTCATTTTACAATTAACAAAATGTATTTTCAAACCGTGCATAGTAAAATTCCAGCACTGTAGATAACAATTTCAAGAATCTGTGTAGTAAAGAAATAAAAAACTGAAGTGGAGGTTTAAGATGAGTCTTAAAAAGACAAGTAATGTTTTGAATAGCAAATAATTTATGCAAAATATGTTACAAAATCTAAGATGCTAAATAAATAACCAGTACAATGTATTCTGTTTTGACACTTTGTTTCCACTTAAAAGATAGTGAATGCAGATTCATTTGTTAACAATATTTTGAAGCTATCTTTCATTATATTTGCTTTATATTTTGTACAAACAGTTGAAATGTAATTTTAAATCTCAGTCTTCTGCTTTGAAGCTACACGAAAATATGATGGGATAAACATTCAGAAAAATAGAATTGTGGTTATATAATTTCTCTTTATTATAAAAAAGTTGCTTCACCATATGAAACTTTTTTCTCCTATATTTTGAAAGGCTCATGTTCCCTTCTATATTTCACCGAGTCAGCATGATATAATGTGTTTCTAATTTCTGTAATCTTTTGTGATTACAACATGAGGGTAATATTATAAAAGTTATTCTCTTACAGTATTGAGAAGTCTTGAAGATTTAAAACCAAAGAATGGGGAATAAGAATGCTTCAATCCAGACAGTAAATGATAGACAAATATGCAATGTAGTAATTGTTAAAGAGTTCATACTACATCTTTTTGATTTTCAAGGTTTTGATTTTTGTTTTTTTTCCTTAGCTTGATATGTCATAATGTTAAAGGGCTATTAACCTTTACCATTTGGTCTGAATTTCTCTATTTTTCAGCAAAGTAGATGTTTCTTACTTTTGAGTAACATTTTACATTCTCGGAGTAGTATAACTCTAAGGGCTTGTTTCTGTTGCCGCTTTGCTCAGCAGTGATCTTTGACAGGAGTAGGTTTTGGGCCCATTTGTCTTTAAGTAGAAATACAACTGCCTGATCTGGCAGGCTACGCTTTTACAGCAGATTTTGTAAAGGCAGCTGCCTATTTAAGTCTCCTGTCCCTATTGTTTTGTAGAACAGTGGGACTTTACAAAACATCATTGGTTGCATACATAAACCTTCTTGTTGAAATATATCTTTTTTTAGTTACATTTTTCTGAATTTGAAATCAGGCTCTATTTCAAGGCAACAGGTAAGTTTGGGGAGAATTGTTACTTTTTTATTATTATTTTCATTTATAAGAAAGCTTGGCTATGTATTTCAAGAATTTCTTAGAAGTCTGAATAGTTAAACCTTCCTTTTGGTTAATGCATTACTTCTGGAACCAGTAGATAAAATTCTACACATTAAACACGGTAAAAACGGTGCGTATTCTGCAAAGGACAGAATTTTTGATTAAAGTTTTCTGGGCACAAAAGCAGTAACAAAATGATCCCTACAAAACAGAGTAACTTAATAACACAAGAAATAACTTTTGTTAATTTGAAACTTTAGAAACTGAAACTTGTAAAGTAAGATGTAATTAAATTATGGTACTGTACATACCAGCTGTTCTTGGTAATTGAAACTTTACAATATGAAAAATACATTACATCTGTACAGTTTATACAGGTAGGTAGGATGAGTTTTGAAAAAGATTCACTTTAAGGGTCATACTCTGAAGTCAAAAAAATACTGCACAACTTAACTAATTACAAATTTTAGACTCGAAACAATTAATCGCTGTGATTTGTTTTTAATTAGAACAGGGATCCTAGAATCCGTAGTCATTTCTGTCCATAATGTTACATAGAATTTGGTGGCAGCCTCTGCTACAGGAAAAGAAAAAGACAACAACAAAAAAACCAGTTAAGCCAGCTGCTGACTGTGTTCCTTGATTCGTGCTGCTGTTGTTATTGTGCTCAGATCCAGATCAGTTTCTAGGTGTGTTTCCACTGTTTCTTCCTGGTTGTTTGAGTCATAGGGCTTGTGAGCAAGGAGTTCATGGTGTACTCCACAGTAACTTATCGTGGGCTGATCGTAGGCAAGAAACGTTGACACATTCATAGACAATGGTATCTAGAGGAAAAACGAAGATGAAAAACAGCCAGTTACAAAAAGACATAATCAAGTTGTACTTCGCTGAATTTGATGTTGAAGAAATGGACTGTCTGAAAACATTGTCTAATGCCAAACATAGCATTGCACGTAAAAAAATCTCTTCTTTCTCTCTCTTCCCCTACCCCCTCCACTTCACCCAAACCCTGGTATTTACGAGGGTACTTTATACCAACCACTAGCATGTTTGATCTTGTGGCCCAGGACTAGGTGTGTGCTTGAATGTGTTTGTGAGGATTAGGATGTGATTGAACTTAAATTATCTTTAGAATGCAATTAGCATCTGCTAAAATCAATGTGTCAGGGAGGCGAAAGAGGAGTGACTCAATTTGGAGATATATGGAATATTTGAAATGAAATTTAAATGGCTTTTCAAGTTTAAAAGTCATCTTGCTTGAATAGATAAGTGGGTGTGATTCCTTTGGTCTGCTGGGAAATACCTTCAGATGACACATTTCCTATTATTTGTAGCATAAATATTGATTTGAATCTAACAGCTTTCAGAACCATTGAAGATCTGTTGTTATGCTATGGTCGCTCTGGAATCTTCCCTTTTGCAGGTTTAATTAGAATTCTTTAGGAGGAAAAGTTATTAATTTTTTTTTACTGTTTTCTTGGGGATTTTGAACACACTTTAGTGTAGAATTATTTACAGTACAGTGTAGAATCAGAGGTGAAATTAATACAGATTTTGAATTGTATGTATTTGTACTATTAGATTTATTTTTATATCTATTAAGACAATCAAAGGATGAAAAAGGTAATGAAAAAGGTATATTGTAATAGCTGTGTGAGTCATGCGTTAAAGTATTTAAAAATCAAATTATTTATGTCGTATTTGCATTGCTCCTTTTTAACAGGAGCAAAAGGTGGTGAATTGCCTTGACTTATTAATGCCTGTTGCCACTTCCATGAAAACTGGACAACCAGACAAAGTGTTGTACAATCTGGCTTCAGATGTGCTGTTGCCCACATTTTGGTTGGAATAGTCAACGAAGAAATATTTAGTGCCACATCTATCAAAATAGAAGATATGGGTTGACACGCTTAGTAAAAAATAAAATCTGTCTCTGTGTGTTCAGAGTAAGGGCTGAGGCTTGTATACATTTTTTAAAAAGGATTATTGTCTATGTATAGACAACTGCATACATGCATTCTTTCGTGTGTACTCGTACAGGCTGGGTGGGAAGCCACACAGGAGGAGTTCTGAGGCCTAGCTGAGATTAGAGAAACAGAACAGTTTCTGGATTAATGACATTTTCCTTGGTCTGAACAAAGTTAGCTAATGTGGTTCTCCGTTGCTGTTTTCTGAAGGGATGTATGAAGTTTTGTTGGCAATTCTACCTTATTTTGGGCAAATATGAACCAAGAATGATGGCACTCTTCAGAAGAATCTGCACTGGTTCTCTTGTAACTAGGTCATTCCTGTAGAATGCAAACTCTGCACCTTTTAGAAAATTAGTGATACTCAGAGCTGTTATAAAATCTCCCTGATACTTTCTTTTGACCTATTCCTTTTCTCTTGTTGCATCTTTTTTCCCTTCTTAACCGTGTCTCATTCTGCCTTCTGCCATTCTTTCCTAGAATGGTCAGGATCTCACCACCTCCCATGTTTCTTTTCAGTATTTGGGGAAGGACAGTTCTTGGTCACTCCAGTTCATACTGCAGTTTATCTGTAACCATCAGGTGAAGCTGCTACCAGCTATGGCATTACTGCTGTTTGGGTGTGCAGGATCACTTTGGGCTTGTCAGGTTATAATCCTGGAACAGAGATGTCAATCCTCATGGATGGCATCGTAATTCAAGAAGAAGCATCCCTGTTTGTATTTCCTCCTTTGCATTTTTCATTTCTGTTTTCCTTCTGATAGCGGTATGTACCTCAGTAAAAGTTCTATCTCTATAAACCTCCTGCTCTTTGAAATTTTTTAGAAATTCAAGTAAGAAATAGCAGAGCATTTGTAATAATAACTTTTATCGTTTTGACAGCAATTCTGGAGTAAAAACACTGCATTGTTTAATTACTAGTGGTGTATGAACTTCATATTGTTTGGAGTTCAGGTTCACATGAGCATCCAAAAAGCCTCAGCTTATCTCAGATTTACAATTCAGAAGTCTTAAAATTACAATTAATATTAAAGGAAATATCTGTTCCTGCAACCTGAACTTCCTTGCACAGCACTAAATTTCTGTGTGAACTGAAACAGATGTGAACTGTTTGGGGAGGGGAGTGCTTTTAGCTACAGATGAATATCTTGGCAGTCAGCAAAGAAGGGAAAGGATCTAGCAAAGGCACACAGCATTTATTAAGCTTCTGGTGTTGTGGCTGTGTTCCTATCTGATGTTTGACCTTGGCTTGGCTTTCATAAGAAACAGAATTGCATTTTTTCCTGAACTTATTGTATTTAGAATTAGAGGCAATATTTTTAGTCTAAGGATTTTGGAATTTTGTTAAATTTAATGGACATGAGGTGTTGAAACCTCGTGGGGGGTTTTCAAGACTCAACCACAGAATCCTGGAAATGAAAGCTTGGAAACTAAAGGCATAAGAACATAGGCACAGATATGGAGTGGCTTAGGAATGGAGCCATGGGGAAATATGATAGGACAAAGGAGTATTATCCATGGAGATGGCAGAGATAAAGAGATGAAAAACAGAAGACCATGAACAGGAGTGATGAAAATAAGTGAACCAGGTTGTGCACTGAAGTTAAGAGAGTAAAATGAGCTGAAGGATGGAAGCAATAGAAGCGATGGAGCTGTGATATATTGTTCTGTAAATGTACAGAATATAGGAATGTTATTACAACATCGATGCAGGAATATAACATATCAGCGCATGGTCAACATATGAGAATTAAATCTATTTCATATAGAAGTCAGTGGAATTTTGCTGTTGGCTTCACTAAAAAACAATTTAATAAGCCCTTGCCAGGGAGCCATAAATGTTTTATTGGCATGAATCAAAATTAAATGCTTTATTCATGACCACTGTGAAGAATCCTGTTATTTCAAATGAGCCTCAAAACAAACCTGATACATCACCATCCATTATTTTGTCTTTGTGATGTATTTGCCATATTATTTGAATTTATTGGAGGTTAAATCTTGAATAGTACTGTTTTTGAATCCTTATGCAAGTAAAACAGAAAAAAAACTTGAATAAACCACCTTGGGTTTATTAGATAGAGAATATATTAGAATATATTATAAATAATGTATTTAAAAAATCTTACCTAAATTGGTTCTTCTATCTAGACCTCTAGATAGAGGTTCTTCTATCTTCTATAGACCTCTTGAGGAGGTCTATCTCCTTAAAAAAAACCCTATCCTATCATAAATTTGAAGAAACAACATATTACAGCTAATTTTAGAAAAACTTTTCCAGACTAAGCTTAGTTAAACATTGCAGTGCCTTGTTGGGTTAAATACCCAAGGACCTGCCCATGCAGGATGTTGTCTTGCAGAAACTTAAGGAAGACCTAGTTTAGGAGAGCTCTGTGGAGAGTAAGGTCTGTGTCTGGTATTCTGGGGTCTTCCTCTTAATGAGAAAAAGTCTCCGAAGAGTGGCTGTATCCAATCTCTAATCAGTTATGGCACAGACTGCAGTTGTTTTTGCAGATTTTCATTAAGTGTGTTTGTTTTGGTTGATGATAGCTGAACTTTTTGGCCCATCACAGCACTATAAGTAGGTTTTTTGAGGACTCCATTCTGCGAAGGTTGGATTCACATATATTGGATAGACTTGTGTAGAGTGTGATTAATATAATCTTATTTTCTTTAGCCTCCTCTAATTATTTTAATGTAACAGCCAATTTTAATATCCCCTAAGTGCTATAACAGGCAATCTTATTACTTTTCATCAGGCTTGTTTACAGAGAAATAAACCAGCAGCAAAATAAATAATGCTGAGTAAACCAGCTGTTGAAGTATTACCTCTCTGAGGGTTCAGAACCATGAGTCAGGCTTGGAAGAAGTCATTAACCTTCCTTAAGAAAGGGAGGGTATTTGTGTTGATAGAATCTTTAGCTTCTTGTTTACTTTTTGGTGTGTGAGCAGTTGAGGAATATTATATAGCTTTTGTATCTAACAATGAAGAATTGGTTCTAACTTCAGTGAAAGCTGAAGTTCTTAGATCTCCAACAATAGGGACCTTAGTAAATATCAGGAAACTTGATCATACTGACAATAGAGATGTCCTTCTTTCTCTGCTATGCCCTTTCTTTGTTCTCTCCCAACTGTTAACTCTTCTTTCTTACTTCTCTTGTTTTATTGTTTTCTCTCTATTTCTGTCTTTAAGAGAAAGCATCCTTCTTATTACTAACCATTTTAATCATTTGTGTAATCTCTCCATCTTCCAGTTATCTTGTGGTTGGCTGCCATTAGTCTATTATCTCGTTCACCTTTGCTTTTCTCTGTATTCTACTGTATCTCTGGCCACTTTTCAGTAAGATGCCCTTGTGCTCTATTTCCTTAGGTACCATTTGCCAAAATGTGCTTTCTTGACTCCAGGAAAGGAGACAGGAAAGCCTGGTGGTGCTGAGACAAACTCAAAGTGAAACCGCCCATTGCAGTTTTAAATATTGAGCATTAGCTTTTAGCCCTTGGTATTTAAACAAATTCTCCTGCTGAGTGGACTGTGGTTGTGGGTTTCAGCCTGATGCTGCCAGCTGTGGGGTGCAGTTGTGAGTAGCCTGATAGAATCAGCGGATGAGATATACCTGCTCTAGTGTTTGTATAAATTGGTGCTGTATGGGCCAATGGATGGAAGGGCTAAAAAGTTTACAGATCTGAAGGGAAAAGAATTTGCATTATTTCTGAGAGCAAGGAGGAGGCCTTATTTACACTGCTAGTTTGATTTTTCTCTCTCAAAATGTTGTGTGTAGAAAACTAAGTTGGAGATAAACTTGATTTCATTTGAACTGTATGTTACTGATAGCTTGAGATTAAACTGGCGTACCAATTTAAAAACCACAAAAAAATAACAAACAAAACCTGACACTTTCAATCCTCTTGTGACATTTCTGGAGAAGAGGTTTTCCAGTCACATCTAGAGATGACAAAATCCTGTCCAAAGTGTTCTGGTAACTGAAAAGTCCTCATGCACTCTCAGCAACACAGATGTGCTGGCAAAACCCTTCATGCAGCTGCAGCCATGCTTACTTTTATTAGTTTGGCTTGTATCAGTCAGGATGTTCTTCAGCTGGTGCAGGAGATCTGCTGTTGGATTGGTCTGATGAGTGTGATTGCTATTACAGGTCTCTCAGCCAACTTTCAGTAATATTGAGGCATTCGATGGTCAGTGATATGTTAGGGATATATCAGGGATATTCCTGTGTAATGAAATCTCAAGTTCCAGGAGCCTTAGGATTTGTGTAAGAAAGATTAACCCCCCCAACACTCCCACGCCCCCAATCTCACCTTCTCCTTCTCTGATACCTCTTTGTCCTGTTGCATTATTTTTGACAGGCAATGCTGATCAGTACTTGAGGTTGGCTAAAGTATACCTAGATACATATATATATATAGCATGTGTGGATTCATTTAAAAGGCATATGATGAAATGTCCCTTCAAATGTAGGAAACTAATTATGAGGAATGAGAATGTTAAGTGGGTATTTTAGATTTCATTCTCACATTCTTGCAATATAAATTCCTTTTTACATTTTGAACAGGAGGTTCCATGATGTAGTGTCCTCTTGTGTACAGTGTTTTCAAACAAATTAATAAATAAAATTTAAAACTCTGACTTGCATTCATAGCTTGCATCAGCCTAGGATATGAGTAATACTGTTTCAATGACTAATCCAGATGTGTCGGTCAGATGGAGAACCTGTACTGAGACTGCTTTAATCCATTTGCTGATTTTTATGGTTCCAAAGTCCTTTGAGGGTACCTGATTGAAATCCAAATGTGCTCCACATAGAATCATTTAGGTTGGAAAAGACCATTAAGATTGACTCCAACCATTAGCTTAGCACTGCCAAGTCCACCACTAAACCATGACCCTAAGCACCACATCTACACATTTTTTAATTACCTCCAAGGCTGGTGGTGACTCAGCCATTTCCCTGGGCAGCCTGATCCAATGCTTGACAACAATGTAGAAATTTTTCTTAATATCCAACCTGAACCTCCCCTGGCACAACTTGAGGCCATTTC
>JAOXNG010000002.1:4982275-5005155 GCA_028566535.1 Scolopax minor
GTATTATTTTGGTATTGTGGGTAGGCAGGGGATGGGGTTCTTCAGAATCTTAAACATGAGGTGTTAAACAGTATTTAAAAAAGTCCACATACGTAGCCAGAGCCCAGCATGAGTTTAAAGGAACACCCAAAATAGGTGATGAGCAGCACTGCCAGCGCTTCTACCAGTCTGACCTGGAGACAAAGAATGGAGCCTGAATATTTTTGAAACAAGTGAAAATATTGCAGAAAATGTAATAATTATATTCCATTTATGTAATTTTATACTGAAACTTCAGCAGAATTTATGAAAGAAGATGAGTTTCATTCGGATTGCTCATTTGCTGTTAGAACAAGTGAGAAAACTCGGTGGAAAACAAGACAAACTTAGAGGGCTCAAGATCTGGGCATAATGAAGCAGCCCAGATGTCTGCAAGGAAGAATTAAATACAGGTGTACTGGACGTTCATCAGGCTGCTTGGCCTAGTGTCAGTGTGTACTCTCTGCATGTGGTAGCCATAGCAGGGGGAAGACAATAAAGGAAGTTGCCCTCTATATTTGAGAAATATGAAGATGATGTGTGAGCCATCCAGATTAATGAGTATGTGCATGTTAAAAATAATAAAACAGCCTGCATACTCTACCTGCACGAGCTCTAGGCAGCTCCTGATGATAGAATATGAACTTCCTCTTAAATGGAAATTCAAAAAACTGAGACATTTTGGATACAACATGAACTAAAATGAAAAATAATTTTAGACTTTTGAGGTTTTTCACAACATTGATGCATTTACATTTTGAATTAGAATATTTTGTTTTAACTGTTTTTATTGCATGCTGTATTAATAATTAAAGTTGCAATAATACAAATTATCAAAATTGATTTTTGAAAAATTAGAGTTTAAAAATGGCAATCTATTCTATTATGTGTTAAATATATTAAAATCATAATGAGAACATTTTGGTCTAGACCAAACATTCCAGAATTTTTCATGAAATATTGTCGATAGATTTTCCTATTTTTAAAAAAATGCATTTCATTAGTTGGAAGTTTCTAATAGAAAACTCCATCCGTGTTTTTGACCAATTCTGAGTACCTTGAGGATAATTCCAAGGATTGTTTCCGTTGCTGAGGCCAGATCATGCTGATGGTGTTTGCAAAGTACTCTCACAACTCATCTGAGACATCAGATTCAGACACAAAAGGCAATCCAGCAACAATAGATTGAGTTACTAATAGTAGTAATGCAATTCTTAGTGGCTGTGACTAATTAAAGAACTTAAATTAAGTTGTCATGAAAGAATACAGATAGTCACTATGTCATTTCTTTTTTATCATCTGGCTGCTTGAGCAAACCATTGTCAGGTATATGTTATGCACCGCTATGTGGCATGGATCTCCTTTTTCTTTCCATTTCCTTAGGCATTTCAGAGCTCTGTCTTTTGCAGTATAGTGATAAAAAACAGGCATGGACTTTGACTTGCCCCATATGAAAGGCTCTGTTGCCACATATTCTATATAGCATTGGGAGCTTTAAAGCAAAAGGTGTTATGAGTTAAGTGTTTTTATGTAATCTTAACTTTCTGTTTAATATTAAGTAGCCATAAAGAAACAAAAAGGTCAATTATAATATTCACTTCTTTGGAGTGTTGTTTTCTTGCATGGGATTGCTGACAATAGAAAAGTAACAGCTTACTGACATCTGCTTGACTTCGATTCACAGCTCAAGTAGCATTTTGTCAAGGAAGGAAGAATAGGATTTTCTCCACTTGGTTAGTCACCGTGGAGTGCTCTTATGCTTCTACAATCCTAGGCAATACAAAATCACTTCTGAAATACTGCTTTTGAATTAGAGGATGCTGGCATGCATTTGGACTGTTCCCTGTGAAAGTACTGCATGTTCAAAGTAATATTTATGGGTCTGATTTTAGAATTCACATAGCAGATCTAAGACCTTAGTGACAGAAGGGTGTATGAGCTTAAATGGCACTTCAGTGGATGCTAATGCACCTGAACCAGAGATGGCAACACCAAGTTGTCTTCCTTAGATTTTTTTTTTACCTGTAAAACACTGAGGTGCTGCAATTCAGTGTTATTTGTGGACTCAGAACTGTCCTTATTTGACCAGCAGGGAATGCATCAGCTCTGCTAAGTGGTATTTGGATCTAGAAACTGGATTAAGCAGTGCTGAACTCTGCAGGAGTGGAAGATTGCTGTTGGCTTACAACACTGGTCAAATGTGCTGACAGTGCTACATTTCACCCCAAAAATCTGAATAGACCTGAGGAAGGGCCAGGATAGGTGCTCGATGAGCCTATATCTTTTGAGAGATTCCACAGAGAATTGTCTTGGCAAACTTTACCTCTTATAAACACCCCCTCTAAATCCATCTTCTCTGAAGATCCTTGTATAAAACTTCCATTACAATAATTTGCATGAGAATGACTGAAACATAATTAATTTCTGTTACAACTTTTTCAAAATCTGGATTTGCATGCTTTAATATGCACACCAGATGGGCTGAAAATCTGACCAAATTTCACAATCAGATGTCACAGGTAACATCTAATTAAATGCACAAAACAAATTTTAAAATATTTGGACAGAATTTGTTTAAGGTGAATTTAGAATAAAAGAGAAATATTTCATATAACTTCATATGACAGAAATGTTTTCTGCCTTTTTAAAGAATAGATTGCTATTTATCATTTTGTTCCTTTTGGTAATGTGCTTTGCACATTAAGAATAGATGAACAGAGAACTATTCAGCTGAGCTAACCAAAGCCGCAGATGGCTAGTACAGAAATCTGCCAGTCTTTCCAATATAAATTAGAAAATTGCTTATGAAAGACTTTTTACCTTGAATCTAGTAAAGTTAACTGGAATAGATCACATATTTGTTTTCTAGCAATGGATTTTATGTTTGTAACAGACAAAATTTCTCTAACCTCATGACCATTAACGACACATTTTATAAATCACATAAGGATTTGAAAGTAGTAGTACTGTTCAAAGAAAGGATTTTGATAACAGAGAAGCCAATGTAGATCTCAGTGCTGTTGAGATAGTTCATTCCTTTATGCACTAAGTCTGTGGCACCTGCTTCTAAATCAGACCTGCTTTTGTCACCTAGAAGTCTGCTAGAAGACTTTGTCCCTCCACAGTGGCTTTGTTTTCCAGCCACACAGGTGGGTTCTCACTTGCCTTCCACAAAGCTCTCTGGGCAGCCACAGTCTTACTTTATCTGCACTCTGGACCTGGCATCAGTAGGAAATGGATCTGGAGAAGACTGCTGCACAGAAAAGATTACTTTTTCTAGGACTGTTCCAGGACTGGGTGGAAAATTTGTTTGGCACTGTTGAAAGAGAAAGGTAATTTAAAAATTATTCGAATCATCATGATTTTTTAAAAATACAGCCAAATTATTGATTGTTGATAGCAAATGCACTAATTTCACATGTGAATCTGTAGTAAGTGAGGGCTGGCTTGAGAAGGAAACTACTCTAAAGCAAACTGGTGTCTAGGTTTATGCTATAGTGATTGTCCAAAGGTGCTCTTGCTTTACGTCAACACAAGATAATCCCTGGTACTTTTCCTGCCAGTTAAAATAGTACCTTGCATTTCCTCTATTGGTATTTTCACCATTCCTAAGGTATCAAAGACATGTCATATCTGAAGATGGAGTCCTTGGCAGTACAGTAAAATGCACTGATAGACTTCTGGATATCTGAAAATACTGAGCAAAGGTACTCTACTGAAAGAAGTAAATCTCTTGGCCTACACTCTAACGAAAAAGCTCTTAAGGGAGTTTCTACATTACATGCTGTGGTACAGAGCTGCTAACTCAAGTCCCAGAAACAATATAGTCACCTTGGGTCTGTGTGTCTTAGTAACACTGCCAGCAGCATTGCTTATTGCTTATAGGGGACTCAGGGCTGGATTGCTTCCTTTCTCCATTGCTCTGTGCTCTACAGTGCAGATTTACATGCAGAGTCTTTTGAATCTTATAACAGTGATAGCTTAAAATTGGCATATATAGAAATGATAGCTCGTAGTTTGAAAGTAAGAAACCAAAATGATAAAGAACACTGTATCCAGTGCTACCATTATCTGGATGATACTGAGAGAAAGGATGTAAAACTTCTGTTGCAACCTACTCCAGAGATAAGGTGGCAACTTGGAAAGAGTGCAAATGGAAAGGAGGAACAATTCATTTTAAACTCACGTTGTATCTGTAAGATACACCACTCAGCATCCTAGATATCCAGCTTTTTCAGTACATGCCATCATTCAGTTTATGGAAAAAATGTAAAAATCACAGTAGAGCTTTTAGAACGCTCTTATGAATTCATTTTCTGAAAAGTAGTTATGTATTTTGCATAAATGACACACATTATCTTTTTTTTTGTTTAGAAATAAAAGCCTTAACAAGCAAAAAATGACATCAGTAAAAGTTGTTATTTGCCATTCAGTGAAGTTATTGTATTGCTGGGCTGATGATTTGCATTATATTGTTGATATGTTCATTTGTTCTTCATGACATGGTCTGCTTTAATCCATTAGAACAAGACTTACAACCTCATGGGATTTTCAGTTTCTGGGATTCTTTATGTTCTGTTTTAATTTGATTAATATGTAGTGCTTTCACACGTGTTGAGTAAAAGAAAATGAGGACACACACAAAAAAGTGATATCCTAGTGATATCCTAGCATTCTAGTCTCTATCCTTAACCCACCTGTCCTTTCTATTCCTTTCTGCCCCTGGAGATGCTTGAACAACACGTGCTACTTCTTTATACCACCTCTTTGCTTCCCTGCAGCAAACACATAGTCTCTAGACTACAGCATTTTTACTGCGTGTGAGAAACCAGCTTGTTATTCTTGCTGCATTTATTGTACTTCCTTCACAGATACGGCTCTGCTGCCCCCAAGGTCTGAATGACATTGATCTGATGCTCACAGCCTGGAAATAAAGCCAGTGTGGGCTGTACAGAAATCTCATGGCTAGTGCAAGGAAATCATTAACTCTTGCAGCTTGGTCAGATAAATAAAGGAAGGTAAGGAAAATTGCAATTTAGCCAAAATAGGAGAAGCATGATGATATTGCCGGGACGGGATCTCCAATGAAATACTACACAAACACACATCATAAAAAAAAAAAAAAAAAGGCTTTAGAAAGCTAGGCTTGTCTGGCTGTTGGATTGGGAAAAACCAGTGCAGTAGTATTCGAGAGCTTTAATGCTAGGTTTTCTGAGTTGTGGGAGTCTTTGCCATTGTCAAGCTATGTATCTTTGTTAATTTCCTTGTTTAAAGCACTCTTTTGGAGAAAAGCTCTCTGTCAATGAAACAGTTTTCCTGAGAAGTGTTGTGGTTTTATATATATATATATACATACACACACATATTTTTTTTTTTTTGAAAGCATAGTATAATTTATAGCTATATCTCACAGTGTTCTCCTTGGTCAGGGGTCCTTTTTAATCTCCCTGTTGCACTGTGATTGTAATAGATGGAGTTCTGTACAGTGTCATGTAGCTATTCAGGTAGATACTTTTTCATTTCCTTTTCTCCTTCACCTGAGGTAACACAGCAATGGTGCCTATGGAGGTGGGCTTGTTAGTGCCTCTCTCGCCGGGCGTCCCTTTGTACGTGTGGCACAGCATCTCCCTTGGTTTTAGAACTCTGTTAGATGGATGTGGTAACATGAGGGTTGGCAGAGCTTTTTATCTTTCTCCGTTTTATTTTGTAATTAGGAATATGCCTGTTTGGTGGATTGTTCTAACATCTAAAATATATGCAAAAAATATGTTTTTTTACTGAATTTTGTGAAATCTTCCATTTTGATGTGTAGAACTGTATGTCCCTTTTTTTTTTTTTAAATTTTTTTCCAGTGTTGGAGGATTATTAATACTTCCCAGCTGCCTCTCTAAATGTTTTTCTTCAATTGGGGCCACTTCTATCTTAATGGAACAGGTGGTTGCTTAACCAGCAAATTGTTTAACATAAAGCCCTAGCCAGGATGTAGCTTCTTATAATTAAAAGACTCATACTGCTTCTGCCAGCCATCTTTTCCCTTGCTCAGCATTGCACCACCATTTCAGACAGAATGTGCAACAATAAAATAAAAAATGTCTCCAATGTTAACCCTGTCTCATCCAAATCACTCAAGCATTTCTCCTAAGTATTGCGATATTAAAATGCCATAAAACTGGATGGGACCTGCTTTCAGTGTCTCAAGAGAAAGTATTTCTTTTTATTTCTACTTTTTTTTTTAACATTCTCCTCCTTACCTAATGTCCTGACTACCTCAAAGACTTGCTCTCCTCATTCTTATTTGGAGACTGTGGCTGGCAAGGAAGGGAAATTGTTAGCTGTGGGCAAGAGGTCAAGTGAGCATATAATGTCCATTTTTTTTCTTAATAATTTGGGACATATTAAAAATCTCTAGGATACTTACTCTTGGCAAGCAGTTGTCAAAATGAACCAGCCAACCTGGTATCTAATTTTTAGGAGGTTTTAACATATAAGACATTATTAATCTCCTGGATGATACTTTCCAGTCAAGCAAATGGACTCTTCCATCACCTAAGCAGGCAAACCGCTCCATTGCCCACAGTATAATACTATATACTATGATTGTTAATCATATAAACATCAGATATAGGGCATTCAGGGTCTTTAAATCAACTGGTCTGTATTCTGTGTTGAAATCTGTAGTTTTGTCTCTTTTATTTATTTGCAGAAGTATTTGCTAGAAATATAAGGTGAATGGCCGTAACAAGATGCATAATTGGCAAAGTGAGGTTGTTACCAGCTGCAATCCTAAGTTTCAGATTTGACAAATGTAATATAATTCCACGTATTTATGGTGACCTACTTAGAAAAGATGCAGTACTGCTATTACCATGCTATTTATGTAGACATGCCAAATATAGAAGAGGTCTGATACTGTTAACATAAAATATTATCCCTCTGATTTTTTAGGTGAAGTACTTTTCGCATGTACCAGTTAATGTGTATGCAAAGAGTTTTTTACCAGATGTCTGAAAAAGGATCCAAAAATTCTTTGTTCAGAACAAATCTAATGTTGATTGCCACCAAAGGGGGAATTGGAGCCTCCAGTATAGTTCAAGCTTTGTAGTCTGAACTAAGGGACTGGCAGCTTGTTTACACATAGATCTGCACTGAAATAATAGAAATGCCATTTATCTTTTTCTTTCCGCATAAAACTTTCCTACTCAAGTTACTTTTTTTTTTTTTACCCTGAGATTTAAACAATTGTTTGTGGTGTCTGTAGAATATGTAAGTAGTTAAAGCTCTGTACTTCAGATTGAAAAGGCTGTTTAGACTAGTTTTGATTAAGCAGCAAGAGAACTATATTCATATTTATTCCTAATGTTAGTAGGTGCTTATTGTCAAACTATATCTTGCTTGAAGTATAGTATGGGGATCTTTAAACCATTAAATAGTCCTTTTTTCTTTTAATTGTGTTTTTTCCAATTTCGTATTTCATGTTTTTGTTGCATCTGCTTCATCTGATATAGTAGTATGTCTCTGTGTTCAAATAAATGATAAGAATTGAAGATTGATGTATCTTCTTGGTACAGTATCTAATCTGTTTCTATCTTTAAAGAATTATGGATATTTAGATCAAGTATTTTCAAGTGACTGCTGATAAAAGTGAGAGTCAGATACATTCGCTCTCATCGACAAATATATTATTAGTCCTTGAATAATGCTACAAATCTATGCTTTGTATCACAGTCTAGCCTTTGTATGTATAAGTTAAAATCACTCATTTATTCAAAATCAGGATAAGAGAATTTATTAAATCAAGTTTTCAGAGTATTGAAAGAGTATTTGGTATCACTTGGTGTCCTTTCAGAAATCTCCTACTTAATTGTGACAACAGAGCTTAATACGTGGGTGTGGGTTATTACGTAGAAAACCTCAGTTTTGCACTGAGAATCTGTTTATTATAAGTGAATTTTTAAAACCTATAATCAGATTGTTTCTACCATCCCATGCTAATCTCCCCTCTGTGTCCACCTTGCTTAGTTGCATTTGTGTACTACTTACAAGTTCTACTTTTCAAAATGAGTATGTTGAGTAACACTGTAGTTTGGTGTTAGTAGCCTGGCTTGAAGGTGCTTAATTGCTTATGAAAATGTCTGCTAGGTCTGTGAAAGTGTTACAAATGACATCTGCTCCTGTCATAATTGATGACACTTTTCATCAAGATCAGCACTTTAAGCTGAATAAGACATTAATTAATATCAGGACTGGTCCAACGGTGAAGGCTTTCTCTTCTGTGTACAGCCATGGTCTTTTGGCTAGTATAACATTACTAATCCTGATTTCAAACCTGTCCTGATGATACGTCCTTATACTTCAATTTTTCAAGGAAATCCTTTGTGTTCCTGGATGCAGCTCTCAGTTCTCTTGGGGTATGCTGCATTTCCAGGAGGAAGGTGAAACAGAAATTTGATGAATCCTGCCCTTGAAGAAATATGTGTGCTGATATACTATTTCATGACAGTTCTTACAGTTCTCTCCATTTGTGCATGCATGTATTTTCATTTTTCACTTCAATACACAGATAAAATACGACAGAGTTCCAGTTGCTTTAGGAACTTCAATTTCCAGCTTTCTTATCTTCACTTTTAAAATCAAAGTGTTTCATTAATGCCTATTTCTTCTCTTAAGCTGTAAAAAGAATGTATTTCATTCTCAGTCTACAGCTATGACTGGTTAAAGCAATTTTCATGGTAGCAAGAGACAAATGCACGGCAAGTGAATTATACAGTTATTATACTTGCAGTAGCTTTCTTTTCTATTTGATTTCTGCGTGTTCATGTGTGAATTCTCAAATTTATGTATATTAAAATCAGAGAGAGATTATTTCAGAGCTGTATGCATGAACATTTCTTAAGAGATCACAGTGCTCCTGAGCTGCACCCATGAAGAGTAGAGCTGGCACACCTCCAGTTATTGAATATGTGCAATTGATCTGCATAGCACATTTGGCTCCGAGATGTATTGCACAGAGGCAGTAGAGCTCTGCTTAGGGCATGTGCTGTAACACCAAAATATCCTGTGTTTCAGACTCCTGGTGGCACTCACTGTACAGAGTCACAATCAGTTTTCTACCTGGTACCTGTATGAAATACAAGTCCTGCAGAAGAAATCTGAATGTTTATTTTGTGTATGTTTTAATTGTGTGTTTGGAAAGTGGATTTTTAATGTATTTGTAGCATAGGCTGTCTTTCTAGTTATTTACACACACCATGAATGTTTTTAAATAGAAAAAACAGTGATAAAATGGGTACTTTAAAGAGATCTGTTAGTGGATGTTAATTTGACTGTGATACTATGGGAAAAACTTGAAAGTGAAAGGGGGCACGTGAGGGAACGTGAACTGGAAGAACTTTTTTTTGTGTGTTGAAATGCAAGTGAGGGAATAGGAGGAGCATTCTAACAAGTGACTGTACAGTTTGACTCTCAGCTTGGAGGTATGTAGCAAATAAAGTCCTGCAGAGGTCTCTCCTAGGTATGTTGGTTGTAAGGCAGGTTCTCAATGGAGTTGAGTATTAAATTTGTAGGAGGACGCTATAGGTATGTTGGAGGACAGAACTATGATTTAGATTCACTGGCAAATAGGAGAGGTGGTTTAAAAAGACGGGATGCCCTTGCATGGGATTAATCAGCTGTGTCCCCAGAGGGTGAGAAACAACTGTGTAAATGGCAATTCAGCATGGCACAGGGCACACGAGGCAGTGTTGTTATGCTATAATGAAAAAGGCATATGAGGAGTTCACTGCCAAGGCATGTCTAGTAATTGTTTTACTCTCCTCAGTACTGGTGAGGCACTGGTTGGGAGAAATATTGTCCAGAATTGAGCAGTGTGGTTAAAGAAAGATACAAAATAATCAGACTGTCTGAAGGAGACCATTAGGAGAAATCAGAATCTAGAAATGATGTCTTAGGGGAATGATTTGGAGTCTTTATTTAAGAGAAGATGAAGTAAGATTTGATAAAACCCTTCAGATATATAAAATGCTGCTGTAAAGAAGGGAAGATCTGTTCTCCATCATAGTGGTGGATAAAACAAGAAGTAGGTCTTTAATAGGATTAAATTGGATTAAATGTCTCATGTTAGGAACAATTAAGTACTGTAATAGGTTGCCAGAGGAAATAGTGAAATGCAGTTCACAGGAAGCAAGTTAGAACTGGATTAGCAGACTTCTGTCAAGGATGACAGCGCCATGGCCTTTCCTGCTGGGGCAAGTGACGGACAAGGTGATCTCCCCAAGTCCTTCCAGCCTTATTCTAAAATGTAAGCTTTCAAAGATGCTTTGAATCTGAACAAAAACATTCCCATTATTGTGTTTCCAAAGGCTGGGTTGATGTAAACATATTCTCAGTAAGCTTCTATATAGAAGACTTTTTGTTGTTGTAGTTGGAATAGGCATTCCCACCCCCCTACCACCAAGGAAAACAAACCCCTTCTTAGCCTTGAAAAGTTCCTAGATAAGTAAAATCTGATGATTGTTTCCAGAATTAGAAGGTATACATCAAAGAAATACACTTTTGAATGAGGGTAGTCCTTGTTAGGTAGAGAAATAGAGCCAACAAGTAAGTTAAAAGAGAATTTGGAGAGATCTGTGTTTTGTGTGGGCTCAGAGACATTCTTGCCAAAGTCCCATCTGTTCAGCTTTTATTCAGCTCTGTTTTCTTTTCGCCTCTCTGTTGTGCTAGCACTCCGAATGGAGAGACAACTCACTGACTGGAATTAAGTTCTGAAGTTGTGCGGGTTGTTGTCTCCAAATGCAGTTATCACAAACAGTGACTGAGTTTTCATGGAGAGGTTTCATTGGTAGTAAAGTCATCTGATTAAGGAGGTGGTCTGATCCAGGAAAGCTTAAGAAACTTGGGGAGCAAGTAAAGGAACAATTATGCTATTCTGGATATAGATGACAACCCCACTTCCCAAGATTTCTGCAACTGACTGAGAAGCCCTGTGCAGTCTGTCTATGTTAATGTATGTGTTAATCACACCTATGTTATTCTCTCTAAGAATTAAACTGTAAAATAGGAAAATTCACATTAATTGAAATGATGAGAAAAGACGTGCCTGAAAACTGAGGACTGAATCCTCTGTCATAAGCATGTAGCTTATAGCATATGGCATAGCTCCGTCACAAGGAAATTCTGGCTAGCCTGTAGGCTGGGAATGGATTCAGAGTCTGAGTAGGGGTAGTCTGAGGGTAGCTCCCACAGCAGCCTTAAAACAGTGCAAGTTCTGAATCTGCATCTTAAGTCACAAGATTCTTGTGAGTGGCCTGTAGGTCTGAGCAATATCTCTTGGTGCTGACTGTTGGTGGCTTATTGGAGATCCAAGAGAATACTTCCTCTTGAGAAAGGCACTCCTAGGACAAGAGATTATTTCTATTTTGTCTTGAATTGGTTTTGCTGAGGTAATATTTTGCTCAAAATAGATGGCTGCCATTTCTGACTGTCCTCTGTAGAAGTTCTAATGGAGCTTATATCTTCCCTTATCCTGAAGAAAGAGACCTTGGTGAAAGTGGTAGCAGTAATTGGGAGAGACAGCCCTGTGGGACAAGGACTTTGATGTTTGTGTTAAAAAAGATTTGGGCTAGATGGAATCTATAGCTAGATGGAACTATATCATAGTTTATTTCTGGGAGAGTGAGATAATAGATTTAATTATTCTCCCTCTTAAAGCATCATAAATCAGGACTGATTCAACTGGCTTTATGCTAATAGTACAGTAGATGTAAAAGGAAAATAGGGGGTTAATCTGCTGATATGTTTCATTGGGGCTTAATAAATTCAAAAAGAACTCTTGGATAATTTGCAAAATCTAATGTATATAATCTGTGCTACTGAGTTTTTATTCGGAAGCTGCACATCTTTTAGCTAATGCTTCTTTCTGAAACCTTAACTCTGGCAACGCGTCCTTGGCCTGGCCCTGTGTCCCTGCTGCACCTGGCAATGAGCTGAACACACTGTGGCACTGTGGCAAAGTGAGCGTGGAAGCAGTGTAGAGCTGGCATAGGATACTTGCTTAAGGAAAAATTCAAAAAGGATTAAAAATTTCTTGCTGTCAGATCTATTTGTAAGGAAAATCATTCAGTTGCTAGGAGGGTGTCTATAATTGCGTGTAAAGCAGTGGGAGGTATCTGTCATCGCTGTCTATTCCACACAGGTCCATACAACTGCAAAATCACAGCTTGGAGTTTGGGAGCTGTTAATTGGACTCAAGATTTGTCTTCATCTTTCTACAACAGTTTTGACCAGGCTAAGTTATTGACAAAGATAGTGAAGTTTTATTGCAAAAGATTTATTGGTATTTTGTAATTGAGATAATTAAATAAAGCAGATTCACAGTTTTGCCTCAGCGGTGTGGCTAAATAGCAAAATGTGGTGTGCAAAAGACCCCATGTGTAGTAGAGCCTGGGTGCAGCACAGTTAGCTTCAGCTGCTCCTCCAAACACAATGATGTGTGAAGTTTCCATATCTATTTCTGTATCAGCAACATTATTAACTGCACTGATAGCAATCTGACAGCAATCCTGGTGGATACCACATGGGGGGCTTAAAAGCTGCTTGAGGGCAAGGATCTTGCTCTCCTGGGCTGAGATTGATAGGACAAGAAGCAAAAGGTTTCATTTGTTTTCATCCTAATGATAGCAAAATATAGGAGCAGTTTACTTAGGGAAGGTGTGGATTCTTTGTCATGAGGACATCTTCTAGATATGTCAGATTGATCTAGGACAAATCGGTTGTCTCCTGAGGCTGAGGGTGCACTAGGTGTCTTCTTGGCAGCAGAAGAATGTGCTACAGTGAAAGGAGATTTTTGCCATATTGGCCTACAGTAGAAACTAACTGTTTTGGTTTTTTGAAAATTTGAGCTACAAATATGTCAGAAGACAACTCAGTAACAGTTTGTTTGACATTGCGTCGTGTTGGAACAGCAGTTTCTGACTGTGCTTGAGTTCCGAGTGCTACGAGATCTGTGCAGCCTCTGGACCTCCAGAGTTTGCTTGGCAATTCTTGCTTGTGTGGCACCCAGGTATTCACTGCGGGTACTAATCTGCTTTTAGACACAGCTAAATGATAGCAGTCTGGTTTGTGTTGCAAGTAGTTTTCTCCCCAAATTGGCTACCCACACATCTCTACATATAACAAGTTTTAATAAACTATTTTATTTCTAAAGCAAGTGATTTTCCTATGAGATCTCAGTGAGAGCTAAACTGATTGTAGTACAAAACTTACGAGGTACATTTCCGGTTTTTCGTATATGACAATAATGGGATTATTTTAAATGTTGAAATCATCTTTACTGGGGCATAGACTACAGAAAGCTTTGGGAATAAACACTTTTCTAACTCCACTTTCTATAACTTTCCTAGGGAACTGATCACATTTGACAAGGGAAATAGGATTCCGCAGGAGGTTATATGAAATTATGAGATGATGCAAATGGAAATATATTTTCTTGGGGGAGGAGAGAGAACAACTTCTCCGTAATTGAGTTACAGATAAAATTGAATTTAAAGGGTCCAGCAAGCTTGTTTGAAGTTCAAAGAAGCTTGTGCATAAATTTGGCCTGCCTGGAGTTATTGCATCTTAACACATATAGCTTGATCAAAAGAGAAGTTGAAATGGAGTAGTTCCAGAAATACAGACTGATTAAGTCAGTCTTTCTTGCCCAGTGATAGAATTTAGAAAAATATCATTTGGTCTTCTCTAAAGTATTATCCTCCTGGATCAAAGGATTTCTTTTCCAGCCTTTCTATACTAATCATATAGTGAAAAAAATGAACTTCTGTAGCAAAAAAAGATGATGTTCTTTCTGATCTATTCAAATTAGCAGTTCATGAGGGCTGCTGTCCTTAAATACAAACTACAGAAATGCTAAGTCCGTAAAAATATTACATACCCCCTTAATAGCTTGCATTTACCTTCATGACAAAGTGGGAGAATGAAATAGTAAAATGTCCTATGATCTGTAAAAGCATCTTTATTTTGAGTTGGGATTTATTATGTTGTTTCTGTGAAATGGGGAGGTTATTACTCAAAGGACCTCTGGTTGATCTGTGCAGCAGGAAGAGGCCACCAGCGATACAGTGTTTGAGGGTTTTGAGATCTAAGTGTCCATGAGTACCCAGAACCTGGGTTCTTTGGGCAGTATGTATGTCAGTTGGCAGGAATAGATGCTTTTTAATTAGCTACCCTGAAAAATGGGGGTAGATACAAATGCCCTGGTACCAATCTTAGCATTCTTGTCTAGTTTGTAGAGCCTTAATTTGAGGAAGCAGGACTCAAAAGTATAATTTAGGCCCCAAGGTGGAACAGGGTTGGACAAAGATTGACAAGGGCATAGGAAATGTGTGAGACTGTGACCTTTCACATAGCAAATAGTCTGTGATACTGATGATTTTCCAGTCTTTTAAAGTCTAATAAAAGCCAATTTAGGAGAAATAAGTACAAAAGTTTTCCATGGATGTATTTCCATATACAAGGAAATCATAAAACATCCCATTGAATGAATTTTGATCTGCTAGACACGTGACCATTTTGGAGCTCAACTGACTGAAGGAGTTCTCTTTGCAGGTCTGCTGATCTACCAGTGTGAAGCTCACTGCAGTATTAGAACCTGCCATATTTTATACATACCGTCATTTCCCTTTCTACTGCGACGGTATTCTTATCATTTCAGTGCCTTGTAAATACCCTATGTCAGTATTTAAAATAGGCCAAAGAAAATACGTTTAGGTGAGGTAGTTTTAGTATAGTGAGCAAGTTGTTGTAGAATTCTGAAGGCCTGTAAGAGCCACCGAGAAAGCTGACTTTTATGGAATGTGGGGACTGTTGTGTCTCATTTTAAGAGTGTGTCTAACATTCCTATGTGCCTACTAACCTCTATTTGAGGTGGCACAACTCTTTAATTCTATTATGCTGTTAAAAATAATATAAATCTGTTCAGTCAGTGACAGTAGGTTTTTTTATTGTCTGGTGATTTGGGATTATGAGAGTTATGGGGGAAGGTGACCTTGATGCAGGTTTAAGTGCAGCTCTTCTTGACACGATGCAGTAGAGGACAACACTGGTTTAATTATGTTGTTAAATGCACTAGGGGTGAATTACTTGAAAGAAATTAAACAAGTGAAGTTCTTCTTTCATAAACTGCATTTAATCTCATGCATGGCTGCGTTTATGATGGAGTTACAGCAATACAGTAAATTAAATGTGAATAGAAGGCTCACCAATAAGCAGATGTTTCATATTTGAATTAAAACAGAAATAAGATACGCCTTAAGTCATTCAGGACAAGAAGATTGAAGCCTCATGCATTTACTAAAAAGGAGAAATTTGCGATTTTGAATAGCTGCTATTTACTCTTCCTTGGTCTGAAGCATCCAGAAAAAAATCAGGCTGGTTATTACGTCATGGAGTAAAACTACACTAAACAGAATTTTGCAAAGAAATAAGCAAATAAGAAATAAGGTGATAGTATAATCAACTTCAAGGCTGCTGATACTTATTTAGTGTGGGACTTGGCATTTATTTTGCCCACTGTAGGAATTTAGTGTTTCATTGATGCTATTTAGAAGAAAATCTGTATGATATATGGAGAGGTTTTAAATATATTTTTAAAGTAATATTTTTCCCCGTCAGTGCATATTTTACTGTATTTATGCAAATTTCACCACAACATCTCTCAAAAATTCTAGGTAGCTATGGGAAAAGTTGAAAAACCCCAATAAAGGAGAAAAGTTTGCAGCTACATTAGTATCCTTGATACTCCCCTATTTTTTTAGAGTGTTGTCCAAAATAATTTTGTACATTCGCCTCACTTTTGTGAAATAATTTTAGGAAATCATTACTGCCTTTTGTGGTGAGTAAACTGTTTGGAAGGAAAAATCAGGCTGCTCTGCTCCTTAATAATCCTGGTGCAGAAATGTACTCATATAATACTGTGAAACCCCTATGTACCCATTCACATGTGGGTGGAATTTGAAATTCAATAGCTTATCTAATGATTGCATTTCACTTTTGCAGTGACATTTTTCTGTAAGACTACTTTTATTCAGAGAAAAGTTAACCGAAGAAGAGTAGCCTCAATTTAAGGAACTTATTGTTGTCCTTTAAAAATATTGTAGTTATTCTTAAATCAGTATCATTTAGACATAACAAAAAGTTGGGTTGTCTTTTTGCTATTTTTTTCCAAAATGTGCAACTATTTGAATGTATTTATTTTGAGGCTATTCAGTACATATTTGAAAAGTCATGTTTTTGTTCAGATACTGAGGTAGGATTGAAATGACTGTTATAACAAAAGGAGTTGGTCAAAGCTATAGCTACAGATTTCATTTTGGAGTCATAGAGATCTTTCATAATTTTACCTTCTGCATGGTATTTTTACAATTTTATTTGGGTTTGTTTCAGCATTAAAATGAAGGTTAAATGAAGGCAGGACTTTTCAGGTCATTCGCTCAAACACACTCTAGAAAATATTTGCTTTTATTATAAAGGCTGGTATGTATGTCCCATACATTACAGTATATATTTGATAAACCTGTGACTACTTTTTAGACCTGCAGATTTTGAGCTAAAATTTTATTAGTGGACTCAAAGCCATAAAATAAGTCATGTTGTTTAGAGATTGATGTTAAAAGTGGGGACACCTAAATACAGGAGTGACAGACCAAGCAAATCTTAATTTTTACTGCCATTTTTACTGAGAGAGAATTGAATTCAGTCACACAGTTTGGAAATTGTTCTTTCTTTTTTTTTTTTTTTTCCCAGAAGCTTTAAATTCTGCAGGGTGTCTGTGTGGAGATTGCTTGTCCTCTTCCTGGGAGGCAGCCAGGGCTGTGTGGCATCTGTGCTGCGCAAGGGAGAGTCGGGGTTTCTTTCCCCTGCTTGGCTTTTGGTGTGCTAGCTGCTCAGAGAAAGGCTTTGCCCAATCTTCTGCTCTGAGTTAAATTCTCATACCAACCAAAGCAACCCATTTTAGCCTCCGAAGTGTTATGGGCCAAATGCACTGCTGGAACCTGGTCTCTCATCTCTACTTGCAGATAGAGAGACCTGAACAGTTAGAGACAAACATACCTGCCATGATAATAAATATATACACATAGTATAATTTTTCCTTATGTTGTAAGAATAGGCCTTATGTTACCCAGGTCTTCTTTTTTTATGCCTAAAAATGTTTTTTTTTTTCTCTCTCATCTAATAAAACCATTATTTGAGTCACAAGTTTTTCATAAAAGTAGAGCTATAAAGTCATTCCTGTAAGTTTCTGTTAGGAGTATGTGCACAGATAAGCACAGAGCAGTGTGTCTTTTACATTTATCTGTTTTGAGGGAGGCAAAAATCAAGCCTGTAAAGTCTAACGCCTAAATAAAGCAATAACAGAGTCTGGAAAAAATAATTTCTTGTTATTTTTCTTTCTTTCTTACTTCCCCTGCACCCTGTAGACAGATACTTGGAAATTGTGGTTTCAGCACATTTGATTGAAGATTTATTTAGACTAGTAGAAACAGATGTGAATTGCAATGTTTGCATCCAGATCTTAATTCCTTTAATTCCTTAAAGTTCTGAGAGACATTATTTGTGTTGTAAGATTTTAGAAACACTGCTTGGGATCAATAAATGAGCTCGGAATTTAAATGTCAGTAAAATAAACACGTTTTTGGATTGTGCCTATTTGTAATTATGATGGATGCAGAATTTGTTTGTTAGGGAGGTCTCTCACAGCAGTTGCATGCAAAATAATTTGCTTGTTACCTTTCCCTTCTTCTCATACCTCACCTCCTTTGAAAGTTGCTATTTATCATTTTATGGCACTGGTGAGTAAGTGCTGCTGAGTCAATGCCTAATTAGTTTCCAGCTGGTCCTCTGTGAGTAATTTATTTAGGTGCCAAACGATCAAATTAAATTTTCAGAGTATTATGGCTTAACTAGAACTGCAATATGATGTTGTCGTGATGATGCCATCACCAGAGACTGTAACGCCAGGGACTGCTCCAAAGTCATCTCCTCAGAGTGGCAGTGGCAGAGTTCTGCAGTCCCTCTGGATTTTTGTCACCTTTTGCAACAATGTGATGTTGTAACAGAACCGCCGCCGTCTTCCCTTAATACCAGCCTGAAACTATTTTGATGAGGAATGTTGCAGATGGATTTTTATCAAGAATGTATGAAAAGTTTACTTTTAGTGAAGAGGCAATTTTTTGTAAAGAAAATTACTAGTAAAATAATTCTTCGTGTATTTTTTTTTAAAATACTATTAGATTTTATATGCATCTGTGTTATCTAACCATGCATAGTGATGCATATTGATAGAAAAAGTCTAAAACTAATGTGACATGGAACAGAAAGCATTCCTTAATTTGCCAAATTAAAATTTTGGAACTTGTGATTAGGTGATATTTATGTACCTTTGCTGATGTTAAGGCTCAAACATTTAATGTAGTTGGTTGAAATGTCAGATTTGACTTGACATATGAATGTGGCCTGATTTCATAGCTTCTCATCTTTGTACTCATCGCACCTGCAGTGGAACAGGGAAAAGAACTGAAAACATATATGTTGCTTATACAAAATGGCCTACGATGCACAGGATAGTTAGCAAGTTTAGACCTGTTTCGTGGGGAGGGTGGCTTCTGCATATCAGAATGGGTACCTCTGGGAGGAGGCAACCTCATTTTCTTTCTACTTTTAAATCTTGTTTCAGGATTCTCCTCTGCATTATAGAAGCTTTGTGATACGGTACCAGATTAAATTGTTATTACTTTTATCTTTTATTTGGAAAAGAAAAAAAGATGTGGTTAATTATTGATTTTACTCAGCTTCCACTGTCCCAAGAACTGTCAGGGCTAATGGGGGAAGTTTCAGGCCAGTATTGCTTTTGTTAGAGGGGCTTCTAGAGAAAGCCCTGGCTATGTCTAGATTAGTGAGTGCAGTAGAGGCAGACGTGCAGAGCAGTTGGTGAGGAGGACCCAGTGCCTGCACTCTGTGTATTTTCTTTCAGACCTTGGCTGATCTTGTGCAATGAGTGCTCACAAGCAGTTGAAACATTCCCGGAGCACATCCTCTGATTTAGTTTCATGCAAGAGGAGTGCAGTTGGTTTGCTTGGGACCACTACGCAATGCCAGCCAAAATGTGGTAAGCTGCTGAAGTGCTTGTTTAACTGCACTAAGAGATGTTTTATTTCAAATGGCTGAGGTGGGATTTCCCCACTGTTTAAAATATGAATTTTGTCAGAAGTATTAGAATTATTTTTCCTCAACCAGTTGGCAGTCCACAGCTACAGTTAAACGGAGATAGTGATGGCAACCTCTCAATAGGTATAGGGTCAGCACAGACAACAGGTGTTAGGAACGACAAATAATACAAAATAACTATATTGCTGGTAATGGATAAGCATCATGATTCCCAAGCCTCCTCAATTGCCATTGTTCTGTGACATTAAGTACATTAAATGTCTTAATTATTTACTATGATCTGTCTAAAAGCTACAAGACCTTCTCTAAACAAGAGAGTTTAAAAAAGTCATGACTCAGAAAAGTCATCAATTACTCTGCTTTCAGGCTTCTGTGTAATCCTAAAGTTCTCTGGAGAAGTATTATGGCATTATACAGCGTGATATTTGGCATCTGCATTGCCTCAGGAAAACTTTAATGATTAAAGCTTGTCATTCATCTCCTGAAATCCCTGAGAATAAAAATGCATTTTATACTAATGTAATTTCTGAAACAACACAGTCAAGAAAACGTTTCACCTTTATTAAGGAGTTTGGTAAATGAATAGACTAGTGCCATAAAAATCTATTCTGACTCTTCTCTCATAATTGAAGATTCACTGTAGAAACCATAACCATGACCTTAAACATTCTGTGTCCAAAAGGGAACGTATAACAAATGTGTGTCAAAAGGTAGTGTCTCACTGGAGGACTATAACAATATTGCTAGGCTCTCTCATTAGCTCTGCGACTTTTATTGGTAATCTTTTTTCATGTTAGAAGGGGATCTTTTAGGAGCAAGAAACATGTCTGTGTATCTACCTGTCAGTAGTTGCATGATTAAATCTTGTGATGGCCAAAGAGCTCTGCTTTCAAAATCTTAGGACAGATACCTTAAAAATAAATCAGTAAGCATTTCTTATATTGATCAAAACTAAATTTCTGCAACATCTGTCAGAGGTTTGAGGTTTCCCATAAGGTAGAACATATAACCAGAGATGCTGTTTTGTATGAGGATGAGTTATTCAAGTAAATCTAGGGAAGTAGCTTAGTCTAGAATCAGACGCGATTAATGCAATTGCCAGATACTATTAAACGCAATCTGGGGAAAAAGATACCTTATCTAAGGACAAAGGCTTGTGGAATGTCCCTTTGCTGAATCCAGCTTTTGTTTCCCATACAAAGGGCTCTAGAACTATTCCTAACAATTCAGGAACCTACAGCAATAATTAGAGGTTACTTCAAAATAGCAGTGTGTTGGAATGAATTAGGTATTTCTGAGATACCCTCCTCATTCCTTCCCTGTACACTCAGACATGTACAAGTTGCTAACAGAGGACAGTCTGCATTCTTGTCATAACCCCCCTGCCTCCCGGCTTCTGTGCAGTCACATCAAGGCTGTGTTGATACAGAGCAACAAAACACAAGGCTCAGGAAGGGCTCTGTACAACATGGTGGTTTGGGAGAAATAGCACATTAATCTGGAGGTTCCTTTTTTGCTGCTTAAGCTCATTATTGAAAGCCAGGTTTCTTCCCTTCCCTATTCTTTTCCTAATTTTGTTGTAGGATTTCATCTTCCTGATGTTAGAGATTCTTTAATTTCTGATTACAGAGTTGTAGCATTAATATAAACACATTTTGCAGCCTTTCAGTTTAAATTAACCTTCTTTTTCTCTGGGCTTTATTTACTAGTATATACCTAAATTTCTCTTTCATCTTTAATTGTTGTATACTAAAAATCCACAATGTTATTTTCCTTTCATCCATCCTAGTGATTGTCATAGAGGTTCTACGCTCCATCAGAGATTCACTTTGAATCTCTTTCTCAAATAGAGCTGAACGGAATTATGTATTATCCAAGAGAAACTCTCACAGTTTTTATAATAATCTTAACACCTCCCTTTCTTTACTGAAAACTATTCAATTTTAGTATCAGATTTATCTTTTTCAAAGCCATATTGTATTACTCCTTCATATTAAGGTTTAAACTAATGCATTCATTTTTTTTCCTGCTGTTATTTCCAGTGAATAAGCCCATTGTTTACAGAAAAAAATAATTGGTCTCTTAATGCATGATTTTGTCCCATCAATTTTAATCTTTTTCCTTCTATTGCATTCTTCTCTGACATCTCCCTCTTTGAATGTAATACTCCAGTTCCCTTCTAGTGATAAGACTGTATAAATTTGTTTATCATCAAGTTTCATTAGCATAATTTTACTTTTTTGTGTTAAGATCATTAATGAAAGTACTGTGATAAGCCATTTATAATCTCCCACCAGCCCTTTACTTTTTCTTCAAAAACTGAATTTTTGCTTTTCTTTTAACTAGCTCCTTATTCACCGCTAATCTTCATCTCTTCATCAATACTAGTAGTTTTTCCAGTTTCTCTGTTTTATTGATTTCCAAATGAGAGCTGTGACACAGAGAAGTAGTGTATCTTTGAGGTGTGAAGCTTCAGAGCTGAAATGTAGAATTGACAAGTAAGAGTCTCTCCCAGGAATGAGGGTCAGAAAATATGATGTTAATTCTGGAACATGGAACGCCAAAGATGTCATTAGAGTCTGAGAGAGCTGATAACATGGTCAGTTTGATAGACTTGGGTAACATTTTAGATTAAATTATAGATGCATGTGTTACGTGTTTGGGGCAAAGGGTGTAATACAGTCCCTTGAAAAGTTAATCATCTGACAGACAATGATTGTATTTCTCACACAAAATTTATTTATTATTTTTTTGGTTCAGGAGTCAGCGTTGCATCTTTAGACTTCCTGATATGGTTTAGTTATGAATACTCCTTTTGCAATTGGTAGTTAAATCTTTTCCCCTTAACTAGTACCTCACGTAAGAAATTTGACTGAAAATTAACTGTTCTGGAGTGACAGAATTCAGGAATCAGTATCTGTCTATTTTCTTGAAAAATGCAACAAATTCATTGCTAATGACTGAAATTTACTTATTTCTCTTGTCTTTGATGTTGTATGGCTTAAGCAGGTCTAAGTGCTGTAACTACATTCAGTGTGAAAAGGTTGATTTTCATTCTCTGAGTTTATAATCTCTTTAGGTAATCAGTTAATTATTGGAAGCACAAGGTCATGGTCAGGTTTTAATGTGTATCTAGGTGTCCTGACAAAGGTAAATGTCAGATGATAATCTGGGAGAAAAGAATGGTGGCAAAAGGCCATTTCAATTTATGAAACTGTAGATCGTAGAAAGCTTATAAACTCCAAGTGTGTAAGAACCTGCTTTAAATCCCATGGGTGGCATTCTTATATTTAGAGGCCATGGCTAAGCAATCTAACGTCAGGCACCTGTTTTGAAAATGTTTTGTGTCATTATTTCTTTTTTTTTTCCTCCCCAAAAAGAAGTTTGACTGCATTAGTTCAAAACGGTTCCCCGTCCCCACAAATGTCACAGCTGTTAGGGGCTCCCGTAGCCTCCAGAGCTGCTTTGCAGTTTTAAGAGCTACTCTTGCTTGCAATGAATTGTAAATAGCACCTAAAAATATACTTCCAGCTGGAAGCCTTCATGCAGTCTCTCTCTCACTCTTTTAAAATCACCCCAGTGGGCACCATTGTGCCAATTTCATCAGAGTCTAACAACTTAATGGGCATGAGTTTCTTTCACTA
>JAOXNG010000002.1:5010891-5023519 GCA_028566535.1 Scolopax minor
CATAGAGGCAGGGTAGGTTTGGGCTATAAGGAGCTTTTGTTACCCAAGATCAGTATTTTTACTGCATAGCTCATGAAACTGGAAGTTTTTGTAATTATGTATTTTTTATGTTTATTTGGGAGGTTAATTAAATACAGAGGTTGAATTATTTTGGAGAATCTTAAATTGAAATTTTCACCTCTCCCCTTATTGTAAGGATTTATTTTCTCAGTCATTCATATTTCCTCATAGAGTCTTTCAGATTAAAAAAAAATGAAGGTAATCTCCTTTTCCTGTGCCTCTTACTGATTTTACTAGTGACATAAATTCTTACTTTGGAAAAACAGATATCTAAATTTGGGTTACTGAAAATAAATGCAGAAATAGAAGATTTTAAGCTGTGTAGTTAGCTGTATTTCTATCTTGTTCATATTGCAAGGAAAGAGCCTGCTAGAAAGTAAAAAAAAAATTGTTCAGGGTGGCAATTTTGTAATGAAGAAGTTGTAGGAAAAGTTACAGTGAGGTTTGCTTAGCGATAGTATATATATTTAGGTCCTCTGTTGATGTAAATGGATACATCTCAGTGACTCAGAGGATCTCTTTGGTTTTGCTACAGCTGATTTCTAATCCTAAAGCAAGGAAAGGAACTTAAAAGCAAAATGCTAATTATAAAATCACAGCCAAAAGCAAATAGTATTACATTTATTTTTATACTGAATTACATAGTAATCCAAAATGGACTTAATCAACTATCTATGTCCACCCAAGGGAGATGAATAAAAAGAAACTCGGTAAAGGATATTGATCATTATGTAAAATGATAGTAATTACCATTAACAAATAGTTTTTAATAAGCAAATATACAGTTAGTACCATTAACTTGAGGTTTTTCTCATTTAAAAAAAAAAAGTGTGAAGGAAAGAGAGGGTGAAAAAAGGAGAGTGAGGGCCTGATTCTTTTCCAATTAACTTCAGGAAAACACACTTGAATTTGGGATGGATATGGGACATCTAATTTAATTACTTAAAAGTAGGTACCAAGTGGATGATAACTGTTGTAGTATCTTCCTGATGTTCCTTTTTCTACTGACTCTGTAGATTAGCTTAGACATAACCCATAACTTTCAGATGGCTACTATTGATAAGAAAGTAACCACTAAGCTAAACAGTTCTTAAACTTAAGGCACATTTTATTCTAAACCAACCTAGCTAACCAGATCATTCAGGCTCCCTGCTGCTGAAACTCATTTTTGTGGGAAGATGTGCTTAACTTAATTTAAACGCCCTCTTGAGATGCTCTTGAACTAGTTGTTTCGGATGCTTCAAAGATGCAGTATTTTGATCCATGAAGACCTGTAATATTCCTTTCATGAATCCCACAGTCGCGGTTGCTAAACAATTTGCAGCAGTGCTACCAGCTCTGGAGCTCATGGGGAATCACTGTGTCATTCTGTGGCCACAATTCACAAAGTTGGATTATTTCTCCAGATGAGAGAGGTTCAAAAATCAATAATGGTTAACTAAACCAAGCATACACTGCAGATTTTTTTTTCTTTTGAGATGACTGTGGGTTTTTTTTTAAGAAGTTCAGGAAAATCTGTAATTCTGGCTCTCATACACTGTGTTGTTTTGAACAAAGTATGTGCTGTTTATTTTTGTTTCTCTCATGAGAGTGATAATTGCTTATTCCATCATTGCATTCTGTGATCCGTTGCTAACCGCTGTGATTTCCCAGATATATTATCAGTTCTATATATCCATAGTTAGATAATTGGTATCAGTTAAATATCATTAGAGTTATGTATTTAGATATCCTTCTATTCCTGGAAGGTGACAACCATTTTTATTGGTTTGTTTAACATGGTGGACATTGTCCCAGTAGGAAGAAAGAGTAATACAGGTTCATAAAACAGAAATATACACATTTTCTGATGTCGTTTGTTTTCTGTAATGTAGTTTGTAATGATTTCTGATTCTCAGAGTTTTTTTAGATCATGCTTTTAAAATTATAAGAAATATACCTAACTGTCTACTGATCACTTTCTTATGAGAAACTAACTTCATAGATGAGTATGTGCAGACCCCTCCTCAGTATTATTTCATGTACATGAGATCAAACCCAAAGAGCTCATGTCCTTATAATATGGCTGTTGTGGAATTAACAGAGTGAAGTTGCTTCCTGCAAAGACTCATGGATGTAGAGCATCAGAAGATGAAGCTATAAAGAATGAAATTTCAATGGAGATTCATCTTCAGATACCTCAAGTGGTGCTTTAGTTATTCCCTGGAATTTAAATAACCTGTCTTCATCCCTATTAAGCAGCAGAGCTCCACTAATATCAAGTGGAGGAAACTATCTTAATTTAAACTTGCTGAGGATGTGGCTGTGGAATTATTTGAAAGAGCCACAAATAGTTCTCATTCTAAATTTGCTTTTGATTAAAATCTCTTTTGTCAGTTCTGTTCCTTATCTAATGTGGTGGGGAACCTTGAACATAAATTGCACTACTTGTCTTTTTTTTTTCTTTTTTCTTAACAAGGGCAGGCACTAGTAATGATGCGTGTGGGGAGTTGGGGGGGAAAGTAATGGAGAGACGGATGCAGCATAATGGAACAGGGATGAATTTAGGTCTGGATCCAGCTTTGCTGGTGGTAGTGGTATTATACATCAGCACAGATTCTTTTTGACATGATCTGAAATATGTATTTCTGGGACAGGGATACAGAAATACAGCAAATATCTCTTCCATCACTGTGATGTTAACCCTAGCTGCTTCATGTACCAGTTACAGAGAGTTTTCAGTAACAATTCTTCTCTTACAAACATCTTAGTAATATGTTTCTGACATTATATGCTAAAGTCAATACAGTTGCACTGAGTAAAGAACTATAATATTTTAAAGTGACTCATCCACAGTAATTTAGAGGGTAGCTGCCTGCAATTTCCAGGTGTCATCAATCTCCTTCTTAAGATAATTTCCTGCCTTCATATATACGGAGAAGGAAAGGATACACCATGAATTTCTGATGATGGGGATGATACTTAGCCTTCATATAGTGTTTTTTGCCTTCAAGGCAGTTTACAAGTATGACTTTATGCTCATCATATCCTTCCAAGTTGTTCAGTATTAATATTCCCATTTTATAAAGGGGGAAATGGAGTGAACGAAGTTAGATAACTTTCCCAAAACTTTGGAAGGAGACATGGGAGTAATTTTCAATCCCCTGCCTAGACTGTATATTCCTTCTTTTCCCCAGATGCTTCTGTATTTATCCCACTGTTTCCTAGTGTAAAGTTGAATGTTTGCACAGTTGAATAGAAATGCCACATCTAATGAAAGGACACTATTGTTCAATATGTGCTGATCTGAAAAGTTGTATTTTCTACTGTGTGTTCTATATGAAGATCAGTATGGTACAGAAATGTATGTAATATTGAAGGAACTCTTTGGGGATTTACAAAAAGATCATGATTCCTGGTATATAGATAACAGCAGCTAAATGTTCTTTGGAAAGAGCTGTACTTTCCTACTTGATTTGACGCCTGTCTGGAATTTTTATACATTTGAGTCCATTCACTTGCCAAGTCAAATTCTCATACTGTTGAAGGGTATGATTTCTTATACACCTGATGAAAAGATTACACTTCAAGTGTGAAAATTAGCAAACTGAGCGTATTTGATTTGTATGAGTTCAGTGGTTGTGAAAACCAGAACTGGTCGACTATCAGCCCCTTTCCTAAGCCAGCTTTACAGGTGGGGTTTGACTCCCAGGTTTCAGAGTTTATTTCAGAGACCTGGATTCCTAAAATGAAGAGAGATTAATCTATGGTGAATTAATTCCAATAGCTTTAGTAAGATGCATATTTTGTAAAATTAGTTTTGTAGACTGATGTTCATTTTTAATGCACTCATAGTCGCAGTAATTTTTTGCTTCAGAAAATGATTGTCATTTAGCATTAGAAGTGCATTTCATGAACAAATTATTTGTAAGGAGAATATATCTATTCACATTATCTTACCACAGTCCAGCAAACTGGATGCCAAAATGAGGTGTAGAATGCTCTTACTCTCTTATCCGACTAAATGTGCTCATTTTTTCAGTACCAGCAACACATTCCTACCTTACTTTAGAGTGACGGGCATCCTTTCAAGACAATTAACAGTTGTTCTTTTTGCAAATTTAGCAACTACTACAGAAGTATGTGGAGAAAGCAGCATTACCAGCTGTTCAGTGTTGATGGAAGCTTTTATTGCCTTGGAGGGAGAAGTTACTACTTTTCAATTCTATTGCATCTAATGAGCTTAATAGTCCACTGCATCTTGCCTTTAATTGGAATATTCATACAGTCTCCTGTATTCTATTCCCAGTGTTCACAGAATTTGTTAGAGCTTTGTATGTTTAAGAGCTTTGCCCTCTACTAACTTAGGCCAAAATGAGCTAGTTGGCTAAAAAATGAAGAAGAAAGGAGACAAATTGGCAATTGCACATGTACAAGCATGGAAAAACATTACGGTTTCCTAAGGAAATTGGGCTTAAGAGATGGGCTAGAAGTAGCAGAAACCTTCACGCCCCAAACACAGCTCTGCTGCTCTGAGCTTTCTCCCTTTCTGTCCTCCTTTTGGAAAGCATTCCAGGAGATGTGATAAGTAAAGACAAGCTTCGTGTAGCTGTTTACTAAAGCTCTTGGGGAAAGTCTACCAAAATATGCTTTCATAAATAAAACAGAGTTAATTAAGAATCACTTGAAAAGCTAGCACAGGAGAAAGATGGGAGAAAATTACCATGTAATGTGTATGTGGTTAGCAGAAGCATAATTCTAACTGAAATGAGGCAGATACCTTACTGTGAGCTGGCTTCATCCTTTCTTTCTCATGTTGGGTAGTATCTTATTAAGCAAATGATGCCATTAGATTTGATTGAACTACTTGGCAATAGTAACAGCAGCAGAATAAGACCTTCCCTCAGAAACTTGCAGCTAAAAATGCAATAAATTTCTCAGAGTTACAGAGAAGGGTACTGTGTAATTGTAAGAAAAAACAATTTTAATGCATGTGTTTATTTTTTAAGTTGAAAGTTATATGAGAAACACCAAGGAGATAGTGGTTACCTATAATATAGTGGGGAAATTTAGTACATTTCCTAAATTGAGTTTTAGGTGGTATAGTGGCATAGTTAGAAAGGGAAAGCAAACCTGGTCCTTGAGAGTAGGGTGTCTTGGAAGTTAGTAACTGTGTAGTTCTGTGCCAATGGACATTTCGACAAAAGTGACAACGATTAATGCTGTTACCATCTGCTGTGTGATTGCCTCTGAGAAGGCAGCTTGGTTGGAATCCATTTCCCCATGGTCAGGTGACAGGACATAACTCTTACCAAAGTATTTCAGAACTGGGTTTCATTTGAATTTGGAGCATTAAGTCTCTGGATAAATATGCTCGTCACAATAGTGAGGTAGTTTTCATGTGTTTTAAAATTGCATTAGGGAAAGAAAGGACACTTTGGGGGGCTTTAAAGAAGCTTTCTTTTGGGCTTTCAGTGGTTGAAGGTGCTAGGACATGCCAAACATAGAGGAGATGTTCTCAGGACATTGTGTCTTTTAATGTCGTCTGGCCTTGTAGTTGGTTCCTGCATACATTTCATGCACATGGAATACCTCTGACTGATACTGCCTCTATTTATCAGCACTAAGTTTTTGAATTTAAAATCTGTACCATCATTTTTAGTTCAGATCTGCTCATAAGGCTAATATTTTCTCAGTGCAGCAAGGCAGATTATGTAGTGACTTATATCTTTCTATCTCACCTGTTGGGAAAAGACCGCAAGACTACATATGTGAAAACAAATGTGAAGAGAAAAGTCTCTTGCAGAAAATCTTTGTACTTGCTGTGTTGTGGGAATACCTAATTTGTTAGTCCCTTTTGGCATACTGGCATGTACTTATTTTGTCTGGTTGTGCTATGAAAATCAGTCATGAGGAGGATGGCATCACCTTCAAATGGACATAAGTTAGTTTTTTTCAGCTTACATCCTAGCAGGCTCCCAAGCAGAGAGGAGCAGAGAGAAATATGTCTACAAACTTCACAAAGTTTGTAGACATATTTCTTAGGAGGACTGCCTGCTGTCCGCTATTGGGACTTTCCAACATTTGGGATGCTCATCAGGTCTAGGATTTTGATTTAAGAGCATCACTGACTTGTATTTAGGTTTTCTACTGCTGCTTTTATCTGCAATGTTTTATCAGGCATAGCGTTAGACAAGCCTAGCTGCTCTATTGACTTTTATTCTTGGTGGGAAGCCTGCACGGTCACAATACTGCTCCATAGGAGGTGTATTTTTGAGTGACAGTTTCTCCTGTAGCATTTGGTGGAGCTTCAGTAGCAGTTGAGCTGGGATTAGCCAAGCCTACCTTCTTCTTCTGGTTTATGCACAGGAGAACTGTGAGTAACTACTGAAATGCATTTTCTCCTGTATTACATAAAGCAGAGTTCAGTTATAGCAAGGCCTGTGGCCGTTTGCTTGTGAAGTGAGAATTTTAGGAAAGGGTCAAAAAGAGAAACTATTCAAACATTGAAAAACAAGACAGTTTTAGCAGTTCTGGCTGCAGTATATGGTGTATGGAAGTGGAGTCCTGGAGTTTTCTCTTAATACAGAAAAAAAATAAAAATGACTAGCCCTAGTTGCCTAATTGTCCAGGCAAAGGACATCTATAAGGTGTTGCAGAATTTACATACATGCATGACAACAAGAATTACTCTTCTCAGAAGATTTCTAAGACATTTTGGGCTGTGGAAGTACAGCAGCGCAGACTGCTATGAAAACCTAAGAACTGTCATGCTGCCCTGTATGATGGGGGCCATCCTGTCAGTGCGCTGCTGAGCCTTCCATTTAATTCAGACAAATACTCTCTATCCACATTTCATTTGATGAAATATCCTTGTTAAAATCCCTTGTTTTCAAAAATCCATCTGTATTTTCTTTCACAGTTTTGGTATTTATAATCATATTTTATATTCATATCCTGCAGTTTTTCAACTCCAAAGTGTTGGCAAGCTTCATGAGTTCCCCAAGACCCCTTGGTGGTATTTCCAATCAGCTGTTAAGAGAATAGTACACAGCACAAGGGAGGAAAACTAAACTGCTATAATCTGTTGCCTTTACACAATCTTCTTGCTGAATTAATTTCACTGACTGGCAGCAGGTGAAAGGAAGATGTGAACATCAGAAAGGTTTGGTTAAATGCCGTCTTTCAATGTAATAGAGAGGTCTAAAATCTGCCCATTATGTGTGGAGCCTGTGCTGAATGCTGAGATGGGAGGCAAGTCTGGTTCCATTTGCTTTAGGGATTTGGGGAGAGGCATGAAAAAAAAAGTAGGACTATTGTAAGTCTTAGTCCTTTTACCCTCAGAACTCCCTGATGCATTAACCAGTTTTTAGAACCGTGTGTAGCACATGGGCTGTCAAACTGGACTCCACACCTAAGTGCCATACACCTCACTTGTCCTAAATATTATCCTTTTGTGTCTGCCAGAAGCAAAGTACCTTCCAGCCATATGTACTTATACATGGTAAGAGGTCATAGTCATCTCTGAACAACTTAGCATGCTTAAAATAATGCTGCTGCTGCGTTCACTGGCATTGCTGACAACTTCTGCACTGTATTAGGAGCAGCCTCCTAATTAATCTGCCTTGAAATATGTTACTGACTCTTGCTGTTTCTGTAGAGAAGGTTGTGCCTTGGAAAACTGAGTTAATACCAAGGAAGTAAGAATCTATGTTATCCCTTCATTATGTTTCTTCATCTCACAGTTAGTGCATAGACTTGATTTATCCTGAAAGGTGGAATGAGCTTGGCCTGATATAATTAGCTTTAGGTAGATTTTAAATGAACTTGATGACATCATACCTGGCCACTTCTGCTTTTCCTATATTTCTGAGGCATCTTCTTTATTACACATTGTGCTGAATGTGTGATTTGTAGTTTATGGCACAGTTTCTATATTCATTTTACAGTCTCTCTTTACTGTAATACCTGCTGATCTCTTTGAATCAGGGTAGAGAAACTTTTAGGGCATGTTGTCAGTTTTTGGTCCTGGAACCTCATAGTTCATCTCTTTTGCTACCCTATTGACAGTCACCCATCTTTCAATCTATCATTTATACATCTCGCTGTTTATGTTTTTTCACGTGAAAATCTGTGGTTTTTTTCAAAGCCTAATTTTCTATTTACGCTGAATTTGCAATCCATTGCATTGCTTTAACCTAAGACCATTCATATTCTTGATAGCCTGATATGGGAAGTATTAAAGTTGCATAGAACCTCAGATAAATTGTGGATTTTATTTGTGCCTTGTGAGAACACACGTTGTGTATACGTGATGTGTTTGCCAACATCTGGCTACTCAGAAACATGCATGTAATCAAAGGAAAGTTGCTCTTAGCTACAAACTGTGTTTGCTTCAGTGCCTGACTGTGCTTTTACACAGTGGTCTTTCTACAGATCTTACAGATCTACAGACTTTCTGTCCTGGGTAGGATGGAGGCAGTAAATACTATTGCTGTGGGAGAAGAGTGAAGAGAAAACTGCAAATGGAGTTTGATGGACTGCTTTCTGTTACCCAGCCTAAATTGTTATTACAAATTACTGATTTTTTTCTTGTTTTTTTTCTCATATTTGTAATTGATAATGTTGGTCATTACTCTTTTTGCTACAAATTTTTATCAAGGGGATTGTTCTCTCATTTCCCTCAATCTTCTCCAAATTGAACCAATTCAACACATGGTAGGTAATTTTAGCAATATTTCTTCTAATTTTCTTTTCTCTTTTCTAGATTATTTTTCCTTTTTCTTTATTTTCCTTAAAATGCAGTATCTGCAACTGGGTGCAGTGTATCAATTGCTGAGGTCAATTGAAGTAAAATAATTCTGCTAGACTTTCTGTGCTTTATATAAAATATCCTGAAGCCAACATTAACTGCTTACACTATTTGAAGGTAACTCTAGTGTCTGTTCTTTCCTTCCTCCAATTCATTCTTCTTCAGTACTATCTCATCCAGATTTCCTATCAATGCTGTTTTCAGCTTCTCATGAAAAATCTTTTTTCTCCTAAATTTAAGTGTGCTAGGCTAATTGGAACAGTGGGGCAGAATTTTTTAAAAAATGCTCCCATTCATCCACAGTTCTCCTGAAATGTAATTGAGTAATGTGAACAAAAAAATGTGTCTTTTGTTGTTTGTTTGTTTTTTTTGTGTTTTGTGTTGTATTTTTTTTTTCATTGATTGGACTAGATGGTATTAAAAGGTTCCTTCCAACCTAGGTGATTCTGTCAAAGTTATTTCAGATTGAGGCCAGTTTTCTCCATTAAATAGCAGAAGGGTAATTTCTCTCTATAGCTTGACCTATATTTGGATCTGATCCTGTATTTGTTTTTATCCAAGATTACCACTGAAGTCAGTTACATTTATTGTTAGTATAGTATGGGCTTGGGGTTTATTTTCTGTTTGACAATTAATTGGTGTGTTATCAATAAATACTTCTTACCGCCATGATGGTTTGTATTACATAAATTAGCAATATTTTAAAATTAAACCATCATACTTCTTTTTGTATGAACAAAAGGCTTGCTTGCATCATAAATTTAAAACACTTTTCAAACACGTTTATGAGGTTCATTTTCCTTGATTTTCTCTTGTGGGTGGTGTAAGAATTATGTGTGTATGACCTTTGGGCAGGAGAATGAATGTGTCCCTGACTTGCAGTACAAATAGATACCACTCCTTTTCTTTCATCTTTAAATGGGAAAGGTTACACTGTGAACTCATTTACTTACTAATTGAGTAAATATGACAACACAGAGTCTTAACGCATGATAAATGAAACTGTGGCCACGTCTGCTTCTTTGTTTATTCAGCCACTGGTAGCAGCATAATCAATTACAGCCTCCCCGGGGGTGCATTTAGTCTGCTAAAGGCTCCACTGGGGAATATATTGTTTCACAAGCAGCCCAGGATTTCTCATCCAGCCTTTTCAGAAGCTCTGGGTTTCTGTGAAGCTGAAGCTTTGTAAGGATCCTACCTAAACTGCTTTTTTTGGGGCAAAGGTCAATGGAATTAAATGATTTGCTTTATTTTTGTAAATTAGGCCTTTAAACTTGTTTATGTGCAAAGCTGTTCCACAAGAAGCTGTTTCCCCACTCTCCTATTCATTTTCCATTGAGGAAAAAAGGGATTTTGCCTCAGGGAGAAAGGAACAAACAAAACTTTCACTCATCCTATTCCAATTATCTCTTTCAACTCAGTGACATTTAAAAAGTTGTATTTTCTATAAACACACTTTTAGGATATTCCACACTGCATGTTAACCTGGGTGATGAAATGTTGGAGAGAGTGTCTGTTAGCTATGGTTGCATTACATAAAAAGAAAAACCAACAGAGAGAAATGATCTTGTCATTTGTCATCAAGCGTGAAAGAGACACTCTATGACAAATTGAGTTTCACGTTGAAAAAACAAAGAGTTCTTATTTTAATTCATGGTTATGTAATCATGCTAAATGAAGATCAGTCAGCTCTTCAGTGCTAGCAGGTTTTGAACAGAACTTGTTTGTTGTAAATCACTTCTGTCTATACTGTCTGGCAGATATTTAAGACTTCACAAGGTGCACACAGCACTAGAAAATTCTACAATAGTTTACAAAACTTTTCCACTTACTTCTTCCAACCATGTTTCAAGGATTCAGTGGTACCAGCCATCATTTCAGACCTATGGAGGTCAATATTTACAGCATTAGTTTTCTTTGAGTCACTAATTTGACCTTTTAATATGAAACATAAAGAGGAAGAATAATTCTTGATGGTTAAGAAATGTGGGAAAATATTGCTTTCTCTTCTGTTCTCATAAGAGTAATCTGATTTCATTTCCCAGTAAAGCAGCTATGTTAGGGATTGTATTCTGTCAACTCTCAAAAAACATGTCATTAAATAATTTGTCAGAACTTTCTCATTTATTCTCCATGAAGCCCAAGAAGCTGGTTTTGATGGGATTAAGACATGCTGTAATTACTTTTATCATTCACTGTGGTGCACCAAATTCTACTGGAACTCATAAAGAGAAAAATCCTCTTTTATAAAGGTTTTGTATATAAAGTGTTCCATGCTTACAGCATGAAGTGCTTTCTCTTGCTATCAAATACACTGTGAGAATGCTGAGAAGCGTAAAATAGGTTTGAGTGAACCCGAATGGTGTGGCATATTCATGGCAACAATGATCCAAAAAAATGCTGAAATATTTTCAGTTATTTCAGTGTTCTTGGGAAATACCAGTAAGGTAATATTTTTCATAGACTTATGGCTTAGGAAATTAATAGCTAATCTGTGCAAAATTGGCCTTAAGTGAGTTCCTAAACCTTTTTCTGCAAGGATGAAATCTCAGTATTCATCTATGCACATCCATAGTAATTTTAGTATATGTATGGATTGGCACTGAACACAATAAATTTCATTATTCATTTCAACCAAGAATTTTTTAAAAACTGTTAATGTGAAAGTAAAGGCAAATACAAGAGTTTTAAGGATAGACCTAACAAAGATGGTATTTCTCAGCTGCTATATACTGACTCCTGACTTACATGGGTCTTTCTCTGTTTCATTAGTCCAGTTCCCCTCAGATGTCATTAATATCTCTGATGCACAGTACTAGAAGAATTTTATGGTTAGACCCATATGCAAAGTGGTAGCTTACGTAAAGAACATTTAATGCTATTTTGTGGTACTGACTTTGTTTCTGGATTTGTCTTTGACTTGTAATCACTTCTGCAGTCTCAGTTCCAAGAGCCCTTGATAGAATCTCTCTGTTTCCTTTACACCCTACTCCTCTCTTCTTATTCCAGATGAAGTGTGATGCACTTCCTAGAAGGTCCTTCAGCTGAATTGTGTATGAAGCCAACCAGGACCCTTAATTTATTGTCTTGGTACCTCTGTGCTGTTTTCGACTAACTTTAAAACACTCATTTAACATAAGGAAAGGTTGTTTTGAAGACATTCTGATCCTTCCTAGGGAAGCTACATTTGAAAAAAAAATCTTTCTCTTGTTTAATTTATGATTAAAAAAGATAGGCACATGGAGAAAAAAAATCTTTATTAGATTTGGCTTGTATAAAGAGTAACAAAGTGCTTACAGATTCATATCGGGTTCGTAAGTGACATACAGAAAAAATAATGTAATACTGTAAAAATAAATCTGACCTCGTTGCAGCTCATAATTACAATTATATATATATATAGATATGTATTTAAAGTCGCCTTTCTGTTATTGCCAGCACCGAGTGTCATCTCTTCAGGGGTATGACCTTAGGTCACTGCTCAGCAAAAGGTTTCCAGTTAAACCACTGTTTTACCGGCACCCAGGGGGTGTAGGAACCAGGAGGGGGGGCCCTGGGTTCAAGTGCTGACTCTGGGCCTGGCAACAAAAGCAACCGTGGTCCCAGTGCGGCCCCACTGGTTTTCCCTCCGCTGAACTGGGCACCGCTCCCTGCTGGGGCTGGGCTCTGGGAGTCAGATCAACTAAAGGCTGTAACTGAAAGAATCGGCCCCTCGGGCCAAAGGAAGAGGGTGGCAGAATTCCTAAAATTAATTTGGGTGTCGGCCAAAGACAGATG
>JAOXNG010000002.1:5033680-5047558 GCA_028566535.1 Scolopax minor
AGAATTATTTTTTTTCCTAGAACAGCTTTACCACAATAGCTAATCAGTACTGTCTGATGGGGTGAGGAAGAGCACATTAACAGAATTTATTTGGACTTTGAGAAAAACTTTGGTAGGATTCCTCCTAAGAGGCTATATAGGAAACTAAGAGGCCCCGGGTGAAAGGGGAACTACTCCTCTCCAGTAGGGACTGGCTAAAAAACAAAGAGAAGGAATGAAGAATCCCATGCCATTTCCACATGGCAAAAGGGTTAACAGCAGGACCCCTCAGGTATTCAGGTTAGATTCATGCAGTGCAATTTGAAGTCTCTGTGAAATGGCAAAATCTGCAGATAATGCATATTTGGTTAGGTCTCTCAAACCTAGGAAATGCGACCAGGACTTTCCAGACCTCAGCAAAACTTGATGAATGAGCAGTACCATAGCAAGCCAAATTAACTGAGAAATTAGTAGTGCCTGCTGGCAAGGGTAGAAATAATTTGAATTATAAACATCTGCTCTTAGTATTTACGTGTTAACAGTGAAAAAAAGAGTACATGGTGTCCTTCCAGCCATTGTGTTCAAAAGCACAGTGGCAACATAAATGGGCTTATGTGTGATAGACTAGAAAATACACTGAAAATTAATAAATGCCTCTGTAAAAATATTTCACCTTTTGTCTAGAGTCTGTGTTCAATTCTAACTCTGTAATATCAAGGAAGTTTAGTTGAAACAGAAATGGTTTGGAGCTTGCTGAGGAAAATGCTCAGAAGCATTTGATTCAAGGGATAGGGAATTGATTTTAAAATGGCCTATTAAAATCTTTTTATTCTCAGTCCATAATTCATCTGTAGAACTTGCTTCCAGAACTCAGTGATGTTGTTTCAGTAGAATTTCTGTATAAAAAGATTTAATTTCTAAATGTATAATGAGAACAATTACAAGTATGATACGTGATCCACATGCCTGAAGGGATAATATGTTAAGGGCATTAGCATCTTTTTCTCTAACTACTGTAGCCTGTCTCTTATTATTTTTTAAAAAATATGTACTTCTACTTGCTGTTAGACACCCATTAGTGTTAGAAAACCTGCCACGTAGATCTAGTATAACATTTCCTAGTGTGATTGTGATATTCTCAGCTCAAGAGAAAGCACAAATAGTTAAATGCCCTGTGTATATAAATTCATTCAATTTATAAATTATTGCAATTGTCTGGGCTTCTGCAAATGCACCCCTGAATTTAAGGTAGATGATTGTATTATGTATCATCATGATGTGGGCTTTTTAAACAGAGTCACAATGGGATTAAAGAAAACAATTTTCATATTGATATTTGTTTCAGTTTGATTCTGAGTTTCTCTAGAGCCATGATCTCATTAGTATTCCAGCTCCTTTGTAATGCTAATATGGTCCAGGGAAAATTCTTGAAACAGAATTTTCAATTTGGTAAGCACCACTTATATCCCTTCCTCTCCTGCCATCATGTTTTGCAGGGAGAGATGGGGAAAAGCAGCATTTGTAGCTATTGCTCATTTAGGAATGTAGGAGAACTTTCCTGAGCTACTTTTGCTGTAGATGATGTGCTTTCTTCATGCAGAGGGTAGGGTAGCATGTTCCTTGGTGTAATCTGGTTCCTTTTTGGTAATTTCCTGATCCTTCTGCATGGCCAAGCCTATCTTTGTGTCCTCAGCATGTGTCACTTTATTATAATACTTCTTATATTGAAAAAAAAAACCCCAAACTAAGCAAAACCAAAACGCCCCTATTTCTTTCAAGTTACCTGGTTTTTGGATGGCACTTCTTTAATTTCTGTATGAAGTATTAGTGGTGAAGCATGATACCAACATGTGGACATTGCCAGGATAGATCACTGTTTGTCTTTATTTAAGATGGATTTCATTAGCTTATTGTAGACAGGCGTGTTGGTACTTTGTTGGTACTAATATAAACACTAGGATCAAAATGGGTTTCTTTTGAATTGTAAACTTGGATCTTCAAGGCCAGGCTGGATGGGGCTTTGAGCAACCTGGTCTAGAGGGAGATGTCCCTGCCCATGGCAGGGGGGTTGGAACTCAGTGATCTTTAAAGGTGCCTTCCGACTCTAACCATTCTGTGATAATTTGGAAATTATAACCACAACATCAGCAAGCTCTTGCAAAGTCCTGTTGGGTAGGACAGATAGTAGAAATCAATATATAGGGGTAGCAATGAAACTGAACCTTGGTTGTCACTATAAATACAAAGTTATTATTTCAGCTGTTGTTAATAAAACCAAAGTTTTTAATACTAGATTATTAGGTGCTAAATGCAAAATCTGATTTTCTCAATTTATAGAAAGTATTCATCTGAATAGACAATAATAATTTTACTGAATCTCTAAGCAATCGTGTGTTCGCATCTGATGATGACTACTTCAGAAAGAATAGCCATAGTTCACAAAGTGGAATGAGTTTTTTAAAACTAAAAAACTCAAACTCTGGGTTTATTATGGTGGTCATAACTGCTGGAATGGATATTGTGAGAGTTTATTTTGTGCAGTGCAGTGTTGTTCTGCTGTCAAGCATTATGTCAAGCATAAAGTTCTGTAGACCATCATCTGTTTTACATTTGTCAATGTAGGAGAAAAGCCTGCCAAACCACAACAAGCCTACGTGATTTCTGTAGTGATTATAAGCTCCAAGTAATTTTATGTTATGGTTTGACAGGCTATAGATCATCAAGCAACACTTGGATTAAGGTTATATCTTAATTTTAATAGTTCTGTACCTTTCTAAATTCAGATAGTAGTGTCTGTATGGCTCCCTTGCTGCTGCATAATCATTCCCTCACTTCACCTGACTCATGTCTCCTACCCAATTTCCACTTCCTTTGTGACTAAGAAAAACCAATAAAATAATATTAATGAATAAACTTTAAAAGATGGAGTGAGGATATAGAAGGAATAATATATAATTTTCACTGTATAAAATGAGACTATGTTAATCTGATAAGCAAAAATGTGATCAGTACTGCTGCTGAAGTAGGGGCCAGACAATAGCTAAGATGAAGGCGTAATTTTTACCAGGTTTGTTGAGGTGAAGGCAGTTCCCATTAGGGTTTCCTGAACTGAACCTAAGAGCTACAAAGCTGAGGAGAGCCAGGCTCTCTTGTGCATGTAAAACTGTTTGGCACATCTGCTTAGCACGTGTCTGCCTTTGGGAAAAACCTATGAAGTTGCTGTGATGGTTGAGAGGCACCCACCACTATGAGTGTGCTCTCCCCAGCCATCTCACAAAGACATCACTGTTGGAAAAAGTTCTTAAAATTCACTGAGGAGTAGCCCATTTCCCAAGTGCTGATATTGTGCAACATTTCTTTGAATGCTGGTTTTAAGGCATAACAGAAAGGGAAATTCACTCTGACTCAATGAAATAATTAAACATAGTTGTGTTGAGTTGTGTGGGACAGGCAGCCACGTCCATCCAGAGCTGGTCCCTGGTGGTGGCAGGATGAGCATCTGCTCCCAGTGCTGCCATGGGCTGTGAGGAAACCAGCTCAGGTGTCTTCTCTCTATAAATGGCATTAATAAAGTCTTGTAAAGCGTTTCAGGACTCTAATGAAAGGTGCTTCAATGTTTTGTTGTTAAGATTACTTTCAGGACCGACATTTATTTCTAATTGCAACTAATTAATTCTATTAAGAAGCATTTGGGGAGGAATGTTATAATCTTTAATTTAATAATTATTAGATACCTGACTTGACAAGCTGTTTATTTTCAGTTAGAAATTCCTGTAAAATTAAGTGGGGTTTTTTGTATTTGATACTAAATCTTTGAGTAAGAAGAATAATTACTAGCCAGATTGATGAGTTTTATTTCTGCATTCACCAAGCAAAGAAACAAAACAAAAGAGATGTCATTCTGTGTTACTTTGTTCTTGTGGAGGGTATAATTTAGAGGAAATCTTTGTCATATGTCCTTATCTACAGCCTTCCCAAAACATAAACAAATGTGAAGGTAAGCAGACAAGCATCACCACAGATATTTTGGTTTGCTAGGGGACTGCCTTGGAAAAGTGAACATAATGTGGTGTTCTGTAGTTTCCTTTGGTTTGGGAGGAATTGGGGGCTGGTGGATTCCTCTGCAGCAGGCACTGCAGCATGTCAGAGCATCGCCTTTGTGTGCTGCCAGAACTTCCCACCTAGAGTATTAAACACAGCAAAGACAGTGATATAAAAGATTTACAGAATCTATTACTGAAAGCCATCAGCCTCTACAACTTGGAAACAAAAAACCAACCCTATTTACAGTATGTGGTGGCTCCAGATTCTTCTTCCTGAGGAGGATTTGGTACGTGACATAAAGGGTATTATCAGCTGTTTTTCTCCTACATGTCAAGATGGCCTGAATCCCCTGAACCTGATTTCTAGGAGACATGAAGAATCAATGGTTCCATCTTCCTTTCCACTGAACAGATTGGCCTGCTTGCCCTCTTAGACAGCTTTTGGGTGTAATAGGAGCTAACGAATATTATTCAATCATTCAAGCCTTTCAAAAATGGAAAGTAAAAAGGGCTGTTTATAAGGAAATCATCCTTTCTCTGTAGTGTGTTGGCTTCCCTCACACCTGACAGTCATCGTGAATTTTCTAAATCTTAGGGCAAATGATTCTGTACATTTAATAAGGGACTGTAACTTCAACACGAATAACATGCATGTTGCATTAGCATAATGTGTGCAATTAGTACCATGTGTCTGTGAAGATCTGTGGAAAGCATAGGCCATTTGTAGTTTCTGGATCTGTCCCTCAGTAACAGTAACATAATGTTTCAGCTTCTCCAGCCAGGTCCTTGTGCCTTACAGAAGTGTGTGGATGCTATGGAAAGGGCACGCTTCAATTGTATGTGTTGTGTTGAGAAGGGAACGTGGCATGTTAGGCTTTTTTTCCCCTATCTCCTTCCTCCCTCTCAATGGCTGTGCTGAAAAGCTGACACTGAGAAAAGTGGATTTGTTGCAGCCATCACAAGTCATGCTAATTTAGTGAGGAAATTGTTAAATGCTAAGGCCTCTTGTCAGCATGATACCACTGTCCTACTTTCACACCACTGATTTACAAACTGCAGCATATGACAGTCTTCCGTAAAATCCAGCTAACCTTTTGGAATGCTTTGATGTATGAATTAGTTATGAAGGTTAAACTTTCTTGAAACACCCTCATGGCTTTACGGTAACCATACCCACAAAGTCCTTGTGCCAATCCATTAATAAGCTCTGTCTTCCTTTGAGTTTTGTGGGACACTTATCCTCTGAAAAACTCTTAACTTGTCTTGAGTTGCAATGGACCGATCTCAAACAAAAGGAGAGAATGAGCAGGGAATCACTCTTGTACCTCTTTAAATAGGAGTAGTGCTTTCTGCTGGATTCATGTGGATGGCAAAAATGAAGAGATGAGTGTGCTGTGCTAGCTGTCCCTCCAGCCCTGACTCGTCTGACCCACAGACAAGAAATTCAGGGTTTGAAAGTGAATCAGGCGTTGCCTACTCAACATGACATCTTGGGGAGCTCTGTGGACTAACTGACCTGCCCCCTATCAAAGTATGAGGCATTTCTTTGTTACAAAAGCAGGTAACAGGATTCTCACTGAAAAATTGAAAAAAAAAAATTCTTCCTCATCTATTTGAAATCAAAACTCTGTCACATTTACTCCAAGTAGGGAAAAATATGTTAACTGCCTTGAAATTGGTTAGGGCTGTGGGAGATGACCAGGGGTCTTAGGAAAAGAGTGTTTTTAACTTGTGCCACGCGTTTGCTGCTTTGCTGTGTTTTACTAAAGTTTCAACTCTGCAGGCTGGAGCCTGAATGCCTGAAATTAAACTCCTGAAATTATAAAAGCTTAAAATAAAATGAAGGTTAATGTTCACTGGCTTCTTTCCCACAGGCTCTGCAGGCTTTGATTTCTAAAGCGTTAGTAGACTAGGAAAGCATGGGGCTATTGCTGTTATACATTGTTCTTATAGTCACTCTTACTACTGTCAAGCGAAACAGCACTCCCTAAAAATTAACACACCTGAGCTGACAGTTGGCCTGAGAAAAGTAATGCTACTGTTGAAGACCCTGGAGAGTGCACTGTTTTGCCTGTTAAACAAATTCTTAAATAGAATAAAACCAGCAGAAGAGGGACGTGCAGTGATTTTTCACTGATTGGTGTTGCTACAGTGGCATAAAAAGAGTGTAAAGGTATTTGCAAAAGTAGTTGGACCACTCTCAACACCCGTTCAGTACGGTTTTGGCAAAAGAGGGCCCTTTTGCAGGCTGCACCATGGAGGTCTACTTGAATTACCCCTTGGAAAGGAAAATATGGCTTAGAGAACAGCTTCTTTTCAGTCATTTTTGGTAGGCTCATTGGATAGCTGAATGTAAAGCAGATGAAACCTAATAATAAATAATCTTTCTTTGGAGGATACTGGAGTTTTCCAGTACTCCTTGGAAAAGATACTTAGGCCAATGCAGTCAATGTATTTGACTACAGGTCTTGAGGTAGAGGTTTGAATTGGAGGATTATTTTGGAGTACTGTCCTACCCACTGGTCCAACACATGAAGGAACTGAGTGTTGTTTGATACAGTCAGGACTGAAATCAAGCTGGATGGTTCAATTTCAGGTAACCACGTGCTTTACCATTATCGACTAAATGAGCCTTGTAATTATCACAGTGATTTTTACAATGTATAAACAGAAATAGGGAGGGGCTGTGTGTTCAAGTGTCCTCTAGTTTGGAGTGGTTGACTTTGAGGCCTTCTTTTATTTCAGGCTGTTTTCTAAGCAGTTTCATGCCTATGCATCTTCAAAGTTAATACTCCTTTTCAAATCCCCTTCTTCTTTCTCTTCCTTACATTAGCATGCAGCACCGCTGCTCTCTGCTAGCAAATGCTACGTAGCAGGTGGATTTCCACTTTCAATCCTGCTGCATCCTCTGCCTGGCACAGGTTTTCTATCAGTATTTGTGGTTTCCCAATTACCATCCCCCTCCAAAGCTGTAAACACATTCTCCTGAATTCATTCAGCAAAATTGGGCTTAAAGATTTATGCTGGAAATAGCATGTGATAATGTTATTTGTTTTTTCTTTGTGTTGGAGATGAAGAGAAGTGGAAGTATTAACTTCCATAAAACAAGTATTAAATTGAATGGAGGCTCAGGTAGGGGACATGGACTACAGATATTCAGAACGGATCTCTGTGAAAATTAGTGTTTTATTTGAAACCTTTTAAAAATGGAAAAACTCCTTGTTCCAGAGTGTAGATTGGAAATCTTTTATTAAATCCTGAAACAGCCCTATTAAACGGACGCAAAGTGTTCTGTGGTACTGAGAAAAAAGGGATCATGGGTTATTCAGCTGCAGTTCTAAGAGAGCCTGTTTTAACCATGCATTTTAATTAACCAGATCAGCTGAAGAAATGTTGTCTATATACTGAAGCACAGCTATATACTATTGATAAACAGAGGAGTTCTATTTGCAAAAGCCTTTTAAAATACATTTAAAAATGCATTTGGGAGAGATTAATAATTAAGCTACTATAGAATTAACCTTAGGCAAATCTGCTTTCTTTTTGCAGAGTAGGGACATGTCCTGTCTGTCATATCCATATAGTGCCTCAATAAAGCCTTGATAAAAAAATCAGTTCTTTGTAACTAATCAACATGCTGTTAAGACAAGGCCTATAATTTGGGATAACTTTGTTTTCTCATGCATAACAATTTTTGATCGTTATGTTAATTTTCGCTTAAAATTGATAGGGTAGGATTCCTGCAGAAGGTACAAAGCAAATCTGCTTTATTTTATTTTTTTGCTTTGTATTTGAGCATGAATCACTTCACTGTCTCATTTTACTTGTTTTTGATCAATGAGTCTTCTCTACTGGGGGAAGTAATTTAAAACTATTGTGAAAATGTCTCTAACATTTCTTTGTTGATGAAAGCTTGCTTGCTGTTGGAGCTGAGGTTGTTTGTAAACAAGGCTTTGCAGGGGCAGAACTCAGTAGACTTGTTAGAAAGTCAAGGACATCTGGTACAATTATATGTAGCCCTTGGACTCTCTTTTTATTTCTGGGGAATAGAGAATCAAAAGAGAAGAGGAGCCCAGACTGGAGGAAAGAAAAGGAGTGGATTGAGAGAGGGAAGTCTGAAAAAAAAATAAAAATAAAAATAAAGGTTCCTGTAGTTTCTATGAAAAGTAAGGCTGATCTAGGGGAGTCTTGCAATTGGGAAGTCCACCTATTAGCATTCCTTAAGTTTCTAAGCACATACAATCCTGCAGTCACCTACAACAAGGATGAAAGTTCATGAATTCTGATGTTGCTAAACTGAAATGTAGTTGGCAAGTTTTGGAGAACAGGGATATGTTCCTTGGACTCTCGTGTTTCCCCCTCCCCTGTGTAGTAGTTCACCTGTAGCTCTGTAAACCTCTTCCTATTGCCCTTTTGACTTAATTAGATCTATCCAAAATCATCATAAACATTTATATGCCCAGGCATGCTGTGGGGTCTGCCATTAGTGTTCATATAACTTATTTGAAAAATTATAATGCTGGACAGTTAAGCCTAAAATAGCATTTTGACAGTTTCCTCTCCCCTACTTAAGGCCTTATCATCTGCACAGCTTATAAAACAGACGCTTCTCTTGTTATTCTGAAGCAGAATTTTGGTACCTGCCAGGTGAACTTGGTTACCAAGTTTGGATAGCCATGCTGCTGGATGGCTGAGGAAAGGTTTGGGAGTATGGAATACCTTTTCAAATGAACTGCTAAGACTGTGCAAAAAAAAATTTGTCAAATAGCTATGGCAAGCTCTGTGCAGAAGGTGCCTTGAAGCAGATCAGCATGAATCTTCGCATGAACAGCAGATCACAGGTGGTTAGTGGGTCACACTGGCCATTCTGGGAGCCCTCTAGGTTGAGCAAGAAGCTCATCTCTCTTGGAAATGCCTGTCAATCCCTGCATGCACGTTCACAAGCACACAAGATTATTTTGGTATCTTTTTCTGTTGATGTTGGAGTGTCCACATAAATAAACTTTCTTAAGTACATGAACTAGGTGGAAATAATGAGTCCTTGTAATAAATTCTCACTATGGAGTCTGTATGTAGGAGCATTTTCTTTTCATCGTCTCGTTAATGAGTTTGAGCCATTAACAGCTTAAGAGTGCTGAATAAGGATTTATGTTTAATTGAAGTTCTCTGTTCTTAGCTGACAAAATGTATTCTACACACTTGATGGATGTAATTAGTGTGATGAGGCTTTAAAAGAAATTGGCTTTAAATTTAGAATTTGCCATGTCAGTTTATACATGAAGCCAAACCATTTATAGCAGTAGTCTGTGGCTTTGGAAAAATGCATTTCATTATAACATAATTAGCACATCTATTGTGTTTTTAATACAACTTGTGCTAAAGCGTGTTTGATCTGGAGTTTGCTCATGGCAATTAGCAGTGAAGGAATTGAACTTTTTTGCTTTATTCCAGGCTTTGTAAATTCTAAGTGCCAGATCTGGGGAAAATTGATGTGGCTTTTTAAAAACGCTAGAATAATGTTGAGATTATATTGGCGTAGTCATTACTAGCAGTGAAAAGAAATGGTAAGAAACTGTGCTATCCAAAGCTACAGATGTAGAAATCCCCCCGATGCCCAGCTGCTGAAATGCCAAACATCTGCTGGGAAAGGGGACGCATCCTGTAGCCCTGGCAGGCACGAGGCCTCCCAAGTCAGGGGGCCTTTCCTTTCCCAGGAGCTCTACGGACACCTCCCCAAAGAGTGGGAAAAAATGTCTTTTACAGAAGTCCTTTGGTGAATTTGTGCCTGGATTCACATAGAGTGCAGATACTGGTGGCTTTATGGTTGAATTCACTGTGGTACAAAGCCTGGTATTGTCTTCTGTGTGAAACCCATTAATACACTGAACATCCAAATTTGAGATTGGCTTTTATGTAGTAAAAAACCCATAAAAAACAGTACAGCAATATAAAAAGAAACTATCCAGTGCAAACATCTTTATACAGTGGAAATTGATACAGCATTCCTTAAAATAGCTTTATAAAACAGGCTTAAAAGTAAGGATTACAGGAAATACTATCTGGATGATACTTACCAAAGTACTTTACTTACTGCACTAAATAATTTCATAACTAACTTTACCTGTTGATAGCCAATACCTAGCTACTGCTGAAAACCTTAAACTGTAAGTATTATTAGTTAGCAGTCTTTATAATAAACTAACATGTGGAACCTCAGTATAGCACAGACAGTTGACTGGATTAAGCAAAACAGAAGAGAATGAACACGTTAAAAATAAACCCAAGGCTGTCATCCTAAAATGTACTACTTTTAGAAAGGAAGTGATGCAAAGCTGAATTGACTGGTTGGCACAATTCTACTTCGTTTTCCTCTAGTTCATGCTGGAAAATGTGAGTGATCGTGTTATTGATGATAGTAGGTGTCAGTATCCAGCTCAGAAACGTATTGGACAAGTCTTTACAGTAGTGAGGGCTGATGCGAGACCATATTATGGTGATTGCTATTTCCTGCCAAAAAAGCATTTTGGGTGAAGGGAGTGTAAATTAGAGATGACATGAATAAGTGAAAAGCAAATCCGTGAGGTTCCACTATACTGGTTTAGGAAAAAAAAAAAAAAAGATTTAGTGTTATTTGGTTAGCTACCAAATTTAAATAATCAAATCAACTAAACTAATACATACAGCTCCAGCAGAGATTCTGCAGAGTCGAGTGTCTGTGTGGCAGGGCTCTGTTCTGTCAAGGCAACGGGAATCTGCATTGCCAGGAGGCAGAGACAGGCCATCGTCCTGAGAGACACGCTTTTTACACCGTGTGTTTGGCTGAGTAACCTCCTCCTTCGTTCTGCTCCTTCCGTGGCTCTTCATCAGGCGAGAAACTAAACACGCGCTTCCCAGGGACACAACAGTTGCAGCTCCAAAACTTACTTACATTTGCAGTTCTTTTATGTGGACAAATGTGTGGGTGTGTAGCATTCTGGCTTGGAAGTCTACAATATTTTCCTAGGTGGAAAATACCCGTTTTACAGTACCTGCTTAGAAAAAAATCAAAACAGTTTCACAGTAATGAGGCCCTTCGTTTGTTTGTCCCTGAAATAATACAATTGCTTTAACAGTGTTGAATAAAAACCCTATTCAACCTCTCTAGAAATCTAGAGAGACCTATGTTGCCATCTAGAGAGATTTACAGTATTGGAGTCTTAACATTCCCTTGATCTCCACATTTCCTGCCCTGCAGGATATGTTCCATTGAGTAACACTCAGATCCTATTTACAGAGAGAAAAACCAATTTTGCTGCTAGCTAGAGCAAATTCTAGCACGCCAGAAAGGTGCCTGAAATCATCAGCAGGCTGTTAAAAATGACAGATGAAACCAGATTGTGCATCTAAAAATCCTGTCTAATTTTATCTTCAGTAACTCATATATGTAGTGGAAGACTATAAAGCAAGAATAATTAATAGATTGGAAAGAAGGAAAAAATCATGCCTCTTTTTGAAAGTGATGGAATAATTTCTAATATTAAGTGATAGACCATATGTTCCTCCTCTCCTCTGCTGGGTGAGCTTAAGTGTGGAATATCAATAAAGATGTTTGGAGGGGGCCAGGCGAGGCAGCCAGCTGGAGACACAGGAGGTTGTCCAGAACATTCCTTCCCAGAGCCCCCACACCTCTCTGCTCCAGCGGATGGTGACCCCCAGTGCATGTTGGTGAGAACAGCACTGGAGGAGAGGAAGGGGGGAAGGAGCAACTGGGGCAACAGGAGAAGGGTCTGTCTGGATAGGGAAGAGTTGAGTCCTAGAAAACTCAAGCAGCATTTTTGGGAGAAGAATTGGATGTTAGCAAGGATAGCAGTGCTGAGGGAAGTCGATGTATGTGATCTGTGTGTTTCTTTTTAACCCTGCTGCTGTCAGGTTTTGTTCATGTCTGTTTGAAATCCTAGCATGGCTTGGGTGAAGAGCTGTGAGTCCCTCTTTGGCCATTGACAGGCTCTTGGTGTCTGTCTCTAGTGGGAAGGAGAAAATTCATGGCTAATTTGAACTTAATACACAAAATCTTCGTTTGGCTCTGATCTGTACAGCTCAGCCAACATTTTAAATCTGGGTCCCCAATCATTTAGAAAGTCATAATCAATATCTGAGTCTGAGGAGCCCGATCCCAGGGAACTGAGAGATTCTGCGATGGACTCGGCACCTTCGTAGCCATAGATGTGAAGTGTGTCGTATGGCAGCAAATCCCTGTCGTTGTCAGCTTCATCCTTCTTAACCTCGATCATCATTTCCATTTCTCCAGCCCCAGAAGTTGGATTTCCAGGAGGCTTTTGGACTTGTGCGTACAGAGAGGGCATCGGTTCCGGCTTTATTCCGTTCTTGCGGACGGAGTTGAGGACAGATACATCGTAGCTGGTGGTGTCCATTTCACCACCACCTTCTTCATCATAAGTGACAAGCTGCTCATGAATCTCTGCCACGTTCCTCCCCAGACCACTCAAATCCTTCTTGTGCCTCTTTCTTAGGAGAATTAGCAATATGATTACTGCAAAGAAAACTTAGATGAGCATGTGTAAATAGAGAAGTAAAGAAGTAAAACAAATTGCATTTAAGATACGTAACACAGACTAAAGTGGGTTTTATCTGGAGCAATTTTTTTTTTAACATTTATTTTAAAAAAAGTGTACAGTTCTGGTTAACTGTAGGATTTGTATGTTCTCAGAGCATTTCAGTCTGTACAGGAATTGTACAACTGCCTCTTGAGCTGGAATCACAAGTACAAATGCATTATGTCACTGGTTCATTGATTCAGCTACTGCCTTGAACTGGTAAATCTCTTAATGCCAGGCATCAAGTGCTGCTAGTCTGGTAATTGCAAAGGAGGCCTCTTCTTGAGCAAGAAAAAATGTTGCCCTGTCTGTGATAGATTCCCAGTACAGCAAAGAGGTGCTGGTCCCCTGATTTGGTACAGGCTTATTTATGTCTGTGTGTTCACTGTGCTGTTTAAGGCTTTCCAGACTAGTCTAGCCTTTGGAAACAGGAATCCTGTTGTTGCTGCCATAGCACAAATTTCCTGGTTTATAGCTGCACGTGAGCCTTGTACCAATAAATCAACTATATTATGCATTCGTGCAATAACTGTTCCAGGGACTCAGCCTTTCCAAGAGAACGAACAGCTTCGTAGCTGAAGCTGTGCTAACGGGCCAAATAGAAAGAGGAAGTGAGATGAATCAAATGGTTACAGGATTTCTGCTCGTGACCATTTTATAGCCACAAAAGCTTTTGTAGCCCTCAGTTAAGAAAAAACAAAAGTAAACAATCCCCACGTTTTAACCAGAGACCATTACAATAGTCAAATACTTACCAATGATTGTGAAGATACAGATAAAAATTGCCACCAGTGCTTCTATGCTGACTCCGACCTGTTTAGCTCTCTCCTCACAAAAAGTGAAGTTGCCTTTTTCATTACACTTGCAGACACTGATGACAAGTGTATTTGTGCTGCTGAGCTCAGGATCACCGTTGTCTGAGATGATGACAGGCAGGTAGTGGATTTTGGCAAGTTCACGATTAAACTGCCCATATTTGACAGTGATATTAGCTGTGTTATCTGGAAGAAGTAACGACATCTAATTAAGTGATAATCTCTACCAGATTTTCCTTATAGATTATCAGTCAGTCAGTACATCTTCCCCTTAGACAGAGACAGCCTTTAGGGACCCAGTGAAACTTGGGTGGCAACAAACAACTTTTTTTTTTTTTTTTTTCCCGGTAGGTTAAGCCTTTTGAAATAAATAGTTAATTGGATGAGCTAGAGCAGCCCCAGGACATATGTACAGCTTTTCTCCCTGTGCCCTGGTCTCTCACCCTG
>JAOXNG010000002.1:5062079-5074001 GCA_028566535.1 Scolopax minor
GGTGAGACATCAAGAGATGAACAGAGAGAGCATCAAATCTATGTTAATGGATTGCCAAATTCAATTTTCTTTACTGAGATCCTTTTTGAATTACACAAGCAGGAAAAGTGCCAGTGTCTGATAAACAGTTTTTTAAAATTACATTTCTGTATCTTCATACAGCTGAATGGGCTCTTTTCAAATTGTGGAAATAAAGCTCCTCCCAGTATGAAACAGTTCATACAAAATTTCAGACCAGTTTGGCGATATTATAAAATAGAGAATTAAGTTATCTCTGCATTTTAGATAAGAAAATACCTTTTGTAAGTGATTTAACCTTTGCCTTGCATCAACTACACCTTACATATCTGTGCAACCCCATTGCGTTACCGTTCAACTCGTGTAACCAGGAAAAAAGAACTCAAGGCCAAAATTGATTAACTTCTATGGATAAAATAGTTTTCAGTAGAACTAACAGCACAAATTCTGAGTGCCTAAAATCCAGGAGTTTGTTGAAGGCTTGGTGTGAGTTAAGCTTGTGCTCCACGTGAGTTTGTGTATATTCATTCTGTGGGGGAGTTGCTGGAGTCCCCCTCTGCACCATTGCTGGGCAACCCTGCCTCCTGTTTGGGAACAGCAGCTCCCAGTCAGGAACAGGAGGGAAACATTGTAAGTAACAGAAGTTTCAGTGACTTCACGCTGGCTGAATATTAGTGCTCAGAAAGAGTGTTCTTCCTTCTCTTGTCTGTGAAAACAGCATTTTATGCACTTCTGCAAAGACACATACTCTTAAGAGAAATACTGCATTTATTCGTGTACTCTCGCACACGGTCTGTGTTTTGGGATTTCAGCCTTAGACATAAATTGAGATGTCACAGAACCTGGGCAGCTTATTAGTTTTGGATTGTATGCCTCTGATTTGTTTTTCTGGGCTTTTTCTGAGGGGGAAATGACATACATCAGAAAACACATTGACAAATGTGTTGCTGGATATGTCTTAACGTTCATACAGATGAAAAGCAATGTGTTGCTCAGAGCCTGTGATGAACACATTGTTTTCTTCATCAGCACAACAGACAAATTAAATTCAAAGTTGTTTGGAAATGATGCACTATCCCAAGGTAAGGATGGCCCAGATTTTCTTCTTTTCACTGAGCTTCAATAGGTTTTCTGCCTGGAAATCATTCTACATGTATTTCACTACTATCTGATTTTGCAATAATTTGCTTTGGTTTTGGTTATGTAGTTAAATGGTCATATATATTCTGGCTGTGGTCTCTGTACCTAGGCTGTGGAAAGCTTAACACGAACTGCATATGGAATAGTAAAGGGTGAATCAAACTATGACAGTCACTCTGCAAACCTGTTCCTCCACAGAACTGGTTTGCAATTGAAACATTTTGCAGAGGAAAAGGGAAACAGCAAATCTTGCATTTTTCAGGGTTATGAGAAGATACCTCTAATGAGCAGATACATCTGTTTGCTAAGTACATTTGAGAAGGAGGGAAGACAGAATTATCAGGCTCCAGTAGAAGGGGGATGCAGGGAAGAGATGTACCATAAGGAACTAGCAGTCATCAGATGATGATGGGATTCCCCATAAATTAGCAGTCAAAAGCCTTCCCCTGGTCTGTCACTTCCTTCTTGTCAGCCTTTCTCAGGACAAATCATGCTTACTCTTTAAAATGCCCCTCTTGTTTAATGATGTTGTTACCAAAAAAAAAGTAATAATTTAAAAATGTTTCAATTTCTGTTACTCTAATAAGAAATCCATTCAGAAAAACAGTACGGTCCTTTTCCAGCCACATTATGATCTTAATGCACAAACTTCCGAATTTAGACTTCAGGAACGTTATGTTCACAGGTAGAGCTCCAGGGTCTGGGAGTGCCTTGTGTGTGTAATTGTGTGTCCCTTTGGAGAGCTGTGGTTAACGAGTGATGCACTGAGTTCTGTTTGAGTTTATGAAATCACAATGTATACCTTTCCCTTTATTTCACTATAAAGAAACTGGGAATCAGCTGGGTTAGCAATAGTAGCTTGTTCCAAATGATACTGTAGTGTGCTATCACTGTATCATTAAGAGTAGATAAGTCTAATAAAATGTGTTTGCAATTTTTGAGCCAGTGATTAAATGAACCTGCTGTTCCATGAGGATCAGATTAGAGCTGGGGGAGTATAACTCCCAGTGTAAATATCAGAGTGTGGGAAGACAAAGGGAAACTCAGGATGCAGGGTTTGCCAGAGGCGGACGTAAGGAAAGGGAAGTGTGGGAAAGCCAGGCTCAAGGAACGTGCAGGAAGAGAAATCGAGGCAGCAGAAAATGCTCTGAAGAAACAGGGAAAGAGGACTGAGAGCAGGGGGGATCTTATCCCAGCAGTTTGTCAGTACTGACCTAAAGGACCAAGGTGATAAGTGGTACATGGGGGAGGTGGATAAATAAAAATATTCCCTTGCTCTCCTGCTAGAAGCAATTAGCTTTGTAAAGCCTCCCCTGGCTTCTGTGAGGGTGAAAGGATCCCATGTTACAAATTCTGTGATAAGCTGAAGGAACTTCTGAAGCTGAATAGGAGCCATGCCCCTTTTCTAGGAGCCAGTAACCTCTGTAACATCCGATTGCTTGTAGAGGGCATGAGGGACACATCTGTCAGTTTGTGTATACCCGGAGGATCTCCTCAGTGCCGTGGTTCACAGGGCAGCACAGGCTATCGCTTTCCTCATGCACAGTTACACACCATCGAAAAATGAAGCTTTTCCAGCTGTACAGTTTTGTTTAAATCTGTGTTTTGTGGGTAAGTCACAGGGGCCTCTAAGCTGTCCCAGGATAGATAATGCTGCAACAAGCCTACAACATTTGTTTGTGGTATCCACTGGCTAGATTTTCTACATCTTATCATAACTCCTGTATCCTTAATGAGGCATCGGACACTCAACTTGTCCCCAATTGACTTTTTTTCCTATGATTGTGAACCTGAAGGCAAGAAGCCTGTTCTACAGTCTCATCCTCTGGAGACACAACTACATGAGATCCAAAGCTATCATTTTACTTACTCTCTGAAACTGATCGATGCTGCTTCTGTTTTAGTGGATTTAATGTTGATTTATTCAGGCTTGTCCTCTAACATCTCGGTGAAAGGAGAATGTGAGTAGAAGCAGTAGAAGGCAAATGATCATCACTGAATGAAAAGAAATTAGTTACATCTTCCACATAGTAGGAAGTAGTAGGTAGCTTCAACCTGACCTACAGATCATGAGTGATACACACAATACGTGCCCTAGAGATGTGTAGGTGCAAAATGAAGGGTGGTCTTAGTGGCCTCTGCTCGTGATTCTGCCTGTAGTCTCTGTGAAGATGCCAGGGAGAGGGGTTACAATAAACCCACATTTGTGCAAATTCTTCCCACTCTTTTATGGACCAATATTCTATTGCTGGAAGAGTGCCTGCTGTCTTATTCTCCAGGCAGCACATCGCTGGTTTATGTAGCCTAAAGTATTCAGAAATACTTGTCTTAGGTGACACCATGAAGTATGCTTGCCTATGAAGTATGATTTGTTCTCCTAGGGGTATCTGGCTTCTACCTTGCAATGACAATTCTGTACATCCATCAGTGGCAAACTATGATAGGGGGCAAAGGTGGCAAAAGAACTTACTTCCTGGGGAGCCAGATTAACATGGAGATTTTCTAGTGAGTTTTATTCATGGTGAACTCTATAACAGCTGGGATATCAGGCTGGAGGCATTGCTTAACTGAATTCAAGTAGAGTTGCAGCCTGGTTTCAGCAATGTGATGTCACTGGGGCAGCCATGTGAAGAGATGAGGGAGGCAGCTGGCTTCAGGACATGTACCTATATGTTCCTTTAGGCTCTGTTTGATATGTCCCCTTAGGCTCTGAGAGGCTACTTCAGACTCTCATTGTCTGGGGAGTACATGACTTGCCAATAATGGTCATGGCTGATGCACAGCAAAAGGGAAGAGTGTAGTCTTTGCTGTCTCAAAAAGACAGATGAGAAAAACGTGGGGCCGTTCAGAATTTTGGAAGGTCTGGCTCTATTTAATAGTCTACGTAGAACTGGTGTGATGAGCAATTTAACTGTGTGTGTTGGTGAAGCATGTGCATGCATATAAATACTTTTTTTTCAGAATTAATTGGGAAACTGGAGGCATCCTCTGATGAAATTTTCTTTTAAATGGTTACGTTTCAATAGAACATTTATACAAGTAGACATTTTCTGATAGAAAGACACTTGGTTGGAGGAAAAAAAATTAATCCTAATGGTGTCCAGTTCTGGCCAGAGGGAAAGGAGGGAGCTCTGAGCATGTCCTATGCTATTGGTAAGAACAGAAGCAGTAGAATTTGCCTGAGGACTAATGAGGTGGTGGTAGTGTCAGTAATATGGCCATTTTGACAGTGGTTTATTTTCCACCAAACCCTAGACATTTTTAGTCATCAATGTTGATATGTAGTTTAGCTATCCTTTCCCCCTCAGCCGTCCCCTCTGCCTTCATGCCTTTGCCTATAGCTTCTCCTTAACTCCTACCCTATGTATACTTCTCTGAGGAATGAATATTTGTCAGTTAAAAAAAATCTTATAACTTGCTTTACAAACTTCAGCTTTTATCCTAATTTTCTTTGTATCTCAGTATCTCCACTTATGAGAGACAAATAATGACATTTAATTACCCTATAAATTGATCAGCATAATAGATGACTTCCTTCACTTTTTGTCTGACACTAGCTTTTTTTCAAACATGTGCTTTTTCATCAGTTAAACCATCTATTCCTTTTTGGACTTCCAGGACAAGTTATTCCGTATCTGCTGTCATTTCTATTACTTGCTATGGGTATAATTTATTTTGATGCATTCTTCTGAGCTAAAATGACCAAATAGCCAAATTCCATGTGAGGATAACATAGTTGTCAAATATAGGAAAACAGGCTTCTTTTTTGAATGCAAAATTATCTTGAATCTTTGTTTAATAAGCTTGTAAACTTCTGTTCACTGTAGGACCTTTTTTGATGTTACAACACTACCATTTTGAGAGCTATTTAAAGATCTGTTGAATATTACCTTTAATTTTCCATTTAAAAATTGAGAAGGGTGGCTAACATTTTTCAGCGAGTTGAGATGAAAGATATGTATACATAGCATTTCTTAGGATCAGATCTAGATTAATAGATAAGACAATTATTTTTGCATTTCTTAGTCTTAGCGCTTTTCATGTAAACAGGCATACAGGTGTAAGCAATTAAAGACTGCAGAATAGCTTGATTTCATTTGACCTGTTGAGATATTCTAAAATAATTTGCAGTTTCTCCTTTCACTTGCTTATGCATGAAAAACTCTACAGAGAAAAAAGCATTTTAGCTTACCTTTATTAGGACTTATGCTTGGACTAAAGTTTAGCATTCCAAGATTGTGATTTCAAATCCAAAGACCATCGGCGCGATGTATTACTATACAGCATTTGTAACATTTTAAAGAGTAAACGAAACATGACAGTTGAGGAGATTTGCAACTGAAAGAGAAAAACATGAACAAAGTTAGGAAGCATATAATTACTTTCATTCACACTGTGACTAGCATAAAAATGATTTATTCCAAACGGCTACAGTTGCATGCTTAGTCACTTCCTTCCCTGGCTTCAGCCTAATTCTGTTTTCTGGCATTTTCCTGCAAAAAAAAAAATAATGTTTGTTCTCTTTGTCATCAAAAGTTTCAGATTTTTGTAGCTTTTAATAATTCAATCAAGTGTTTTTCAATTGAGTAAGCTACAGCAGTTTTTAGGTATTCCAGCTTTGGTAGCTGGTGTTCCTGAGAGCTCAGAAACTTAATTATACTGACAGTCTTGGTTAGTTAACCAGCCTGTAATCTGCTTATACTTAGTCATAAAGGTCACTGTCTGCCCAGAAATGATGGACTCTGGAACATTCTGGTTTTTAAAAAAAATGTAGAAAAAGTGAATTGTTACAGGTATGTTTTGAGTATTCTATTCTCTGTTTGACATCCTTCTTATTGTTTTCCCATTGATGTGTCAGGCAAACCTGACTCCTAAGAAACCATATGTGATTAAAATGACTTATTAGCTCATCTTTTCAGGCCATGTGTACCCAAGAAAATTATCTTAAATTAAATGTGATTAAATAAAAAAAAAATAAGCATAGAACCAAACCCTAGCTATAAGCTTATTTAAGTCATTTACAAAAGAGCAACAGACTCCCATATAATTCATTTCAAAACAAAAATCTTGGTTACTGCAGATTTATTTTAGTTTCTGTGACGGCATACTCTCCCGTTTATTAAAACTAAATGTCTTTTATACAGTGACCAGGACAGGAAACAAATGACAAAAACAACTCAAAGGGATTCAAATATTATACATGGCATTTGCCCACTGTGTGACAGTGTAAAACAATAAATATCTGAAAAATGTCAAATTCTGTTTGACCAAAATGTTGAAGAGGCACAGGGAGGAAGAGAGGAAGCTGACTGAGAAGAGGTTTTGAAGAGAAGAATTGGAGTTTTCATTCTTTCTTCCCTTTCTTGCAACAATAGTGGCATGTTAGAGTTTTTTGCTTCTTGTAAATCCTTCTATCCACTATTCTGTATCTCCTAAGATGCAGAACCTCCTAAGATACAGCTAGTTACCTCCTGAGCAGGTAAGAAGCTCATAAAGACCTTTCTCTCTTACAGCTTAGTTGCATTCAGAAAAGGTTAGAAAGCAACTAGGGACTCTGGTCAGTCCCCAGACTGGAGGCACAGGGGGCCTGAACCAGAGTGAGTCAACAGCTTCATTTCTGTGTCCCTAAATCGTAGCAGGAATTGGGAGAAAACAGTAAAGACTTATAAATACGAACTCAGTTTCAAAACCAAACATTTTGCCTCCAGACACACAGGAAACAGACACGTCTCCATCCACTTGTTCTTACAAAGTCATAGATACATGACAGAAAAATCTTTTATGTAATAGGGAAATCCTGTGGCTTGATGATTTGATCTCACAGCATATGTTTATGTCATAATTTATTTGTCATTTGGACAAATTGACCGGATTGAAATCCAGAGCATGAGTAGACACATACCAATGTAATTAACACAACAAAAATACTTCCCTTAAGGAGTTCTGCTACTGAGTGTTCCTTTGTAAGACTGCAAGCTCCTAGGAAAGCAAAGTACTTTATTCCATCAATGTAAGACTAAAAAGGACCTTAATCTTAAGATAACTATGTACAAATCTAATAAACAGAATAATCATAAATTGAGTGATGTCAAAATGCTTTTAGCCTGAAATTCATAGGAAAAGTAGAAAAGAAGGACTTTTCAGGGGAAGGTAAATATACCTTTGATATTTTTTTTCATCAATATGCATAATTTCAGCTGTGTAGTTTACTATGATAATTGAACCCCACAATACACTCTCTGTGGGATTCGCTCTAAGGTGGTGTTCCTTGGTACTGTTTGCATGCATAAAGAATTCATAAAGGTTAGTAAAAACTAAAAGACATAAAAGTCATGTTTCAATGTAAAAGCCAGGAAATAACTAATGGGTGTTAGGAAAAGAAAAAAAGGAAAAAAAAAAGTGCTGTATGGCCATATTACTGAATAAGAGCTGTCTCCTGTGAAGATCTTTGCAGTTTCCTTTAAAATAACTAGTACTTGCTAGTCTGAGACAGAAAGCTGGAAGAGATCCTGTGCTCTTATCTGACATAGCAATTTCAGTGTTCTTCTCTGTGTGATTTAAAGTCAAGTAGAAATATGCTGTTAGAATAGAGATATCTGTAAATAGATAAAAGTCTTGGAGTTGTAACTGAACACCACTGTATGAGAGATTCTCCAAAAGGAGAACTAAAAATGTCCTTGAATATATTTTCTCCTTACATAAATACCATGGTATTTGGAATTCTGTATCAGATACTTATAAATATATAAGTATTTCTTTTTATATTTAATATTTAAATAATTATACATTATATAAAATAATGAATATTATAAATATATAAACATTATGCATATAAATAAATAAATATATAAGTGTATAAATATATATAATATATTAACATTGTAAAGAAGTGGATAATTTCTTTGTTCACGTAAATACTAGAGTTTAACATTCCACCCTTTCATACACACAGAAACAGGAAAGGAACAGAGGAGTCGATACGCCAGGCTCTGTATCAGTTGAACTGCAAGACTTGATTTTGCAAAGCTCCTTAATTTTGATAAAACAGAGTTTTATCCAGAGCCAGATTTAGGAAAGGTTTCCAGTAACAGTTGTTACTGTGGTTACTCGTGTCTGTCCACAAAGTCCAAATCCACTTGTGAGGGTTATTGTGCCTTTAGTGAGACCTGTGGAAGCCTCCTTCTGTCCTTACCCATTACTGACACAGTGGGAACTGGCGTGGTACTGATAAGCTTGGATTCCAACTTGGATTTTCTACTTTAATAAGGTTGTTGTAAATTACATCAGGGACATCGAGAAAGAGTGAATTCCTACTCATTGTTGCACTTTTTTTTACAGTCAACTGTCTTAAATTAAGACAGTATTAATTATCACTTAATGAATGTGGTTCATTTGCAGAATTTAACAGTGGGAGAGGATTCTCACTGGTATATTTTTCTCTCTTTTTGAATATTTAATGCATATCATCTCATGAACTAATGCAACAAGTTGCATCCAAATGATTAAGGGAGGGAGTTGCTGATATTTTCAGGTCTGGCAAAATTAGCCTTTTAAATGTTCAGCTTATAATGTAATAGAGATGCCACTGACCTTTTTTCTGTTGCTGTTCTTTTTCACAGCTACTGAAAGTACTTGATGGCTGTTTTATGTCCTTTTATTTTAAAGTGTTTATCTAGTACATTTGTATTCTTTGCTTACATTGCCACTTACCGGTATTTTTCACTTTAGGCCACTTGCAGCAAAAATGTATGAAATCCTATATGTCACACCGTGCTTAGAGTATATTTCGAAAAGAGTAAATGCTTCCAGTGCTTTACATGTTTGCAGCCTCTGCCACTCTTTGCTAGTATTTGTCTTTTGCTTTGCACACAGTTTGTACACAGAAACCACATAGGAAACTGTTTATGAAATCACCAGGGAGTTTCTCACGTTCTCAAACAAAAAAAGAATTTAAAAATTAGGGAGAGTTTTACTCATCATAATATGGAGTGAGATACAAATGAGACACAAATGATTTAACATAACAATTACTGGGAGTATGTTTTGCTGATTTCTGTTCCCTGTGGAATTAATGACTGTCTTTATTTGTGTCTAATTTGTACTGGACGTGACTAGAACAAGGGTTGGAGGTAAATATTTTATGTAGTGTCACTGTTTGGATAGTTTTACTCCTGATATTCAGGGTGATTAATCTATCATATTTTATACTAAGATTCAATTTATGCATTTCTAATTTTAGCATTAATAAGTCTTGCAGAACTTGTGAGTATGTTAGACCTGCTTGAGTGTGCTCTAGGTGAAGAAGACTGATAAAATCCAAAATGGAAATATTCTGTTGTCTTGGAGTCTAAGACAATCTATAGGAGTTGTTGCTGGGTTTGAAACAAAATAAATAAATTGGAACTCACTATAGTGCTGCTGCCTCTCCTGAGTTTTTGTGAACATGTCTCTTTAATGGAATAGGCTTTGGCATTCATCAGTCAGATCTACTGGCCTCCCATTGTCTTTACTTCCCTAATGATGGAGATTATTTCATGTGAAGAAAACACAGTATCAATCTATCTGATAAATGGAGACTGCTTTCATGAGTCAAGAACCATGTAAACACCATAGAGTTAAAATTTGTTTGACTCTGATTACCACAAGATGTATATATCATTAAGTTTAAACATATGGCATGAAAAATGTTCTTGTAAGTAATTGTCCCTTATACTGTGGAAACATCTTAATTTAGGGTTAGGGAGCTATGCTGTAGCATTGTGTCTTCAATTTGCATCTTAATTAACTTTGAACTGAAGCAGATAACTTATTTGACATTCTAAAGGGGAGCTTTTTTGTCCACTTATTCAGGATTAGTATTCCAGGGGGGAAAGAGGCCGAGATAATCAGATTCTCACCACCTTGTGAAAAGTCCCTCAGGTACTGCTTACAAGTCTTGTTTGCAAGGTTCATTTCTGCTAAGAAGCATGAGAATATAGGACATCGTGTTTCACCATTCTCAGCTCCTTTTTCAATCTGCAATTAAAGGTCAGTTTAAGTCATGCATATTCATCTACATTACACTAAAGTAAGTAGTTTCAGTGACCCTGTATGTGTATCTGAGTGTACTGGTACCAGTTTGTAAGGTATCAGCCTTCAGGTTCCTCACAGCCCCGTGGCAGCGACGTTCTTCTGTGATTTGAGGCATTTTCTTTCTCTCCGCTACTCCCTTTAATCAATATATAAATCTAAGTTGAATCACTTTCTAATGCACAAAGAAGTAAATAAGCCTCCATTTGATATTTCTGTATAGGAATTTTGTTAGAGCAGACAAAGGATGTGTTTTGATTTTTCTGAAGGCTGTTGCAAAGTGATATTGCTCTGGAAAGAGATTACAAGGGAAATGCGATAATTCTTTTATCAAGATACTTGTCATTCCCATTTAATCAGAGCTGGAACAATAATGAATGCTTCTGAAGAGAGTCGGTCTGTCTGCCCTCACAGCATTTCTTCATTGGTTCAAACACTGTAGAGATAAACGGTTTTGTGCGACTTTCAAGTTAATTTCACTGCTATTCCTGAGCTGTTCAGAAGCACAAAGCATCTATGCACACAGCTGGAAAGGAACTGAATTTATTGTAAAAACACACATCATGGTTTAAAAAAATTAACTGAAGAATTTTAAAAGATAATATAGCATTCATAAAAATTCAGTGCGCTTTGTAATGCATTTCCTGTGACTAAGACCTCTTGTTTCAGTTGAGCCAAATATGGATTATTACATTAAAAAAAAAAAGCAAAGCACTGTATTTCTGCCCTGTTTAATGGCTTTATCTCAGTCTATAGCATATAATTATTCGTGCCAGTTCAATACGATACTTAGTAAGAAATTCAGAAGAGGTTGTTAAGAAAATTTCTATTTTTAATGTCTAATTTTAACCTGTTGAGTTTAACAGGTCAGATTAACAAAAAAAAAAAAAAAAAGAATTATTACGGTGAATTCCAGATTTTTTGTTCAGGAAATGCAAATGAAATGGAATCAAACTTTTTCTAACCATGGGGAACATTGCTAATTTAATTTCATCCATTAAAAAAACCAAAACCAAACTCCTGATTTTTTAGTTGGCTGCTGATCATGCAGGTTTCCATCTCATGAGGCCAAGGTATGTTTTCAATTATCTTCCCATAAGAAAGATGGTATCTTATTTTGCTCTCCAGATGGTCACTGTTGTACACCTACCTTACTGTTATTGCCTTTAAACTGGGAACAGCTTCTCTACACTTATAATATAGATTTTCTGTTCTTCCCCCTCTCCTGGGCAGGCAAAATATCTTACTAATTTTAAAATCATTAGAATTTTTCTTCATATTTTCTTTAATAAAGAAATTCTCTTTCTCGAAATCCTGAAATCTGAAGTCTGGAAAATCCTTATTATAATAATGGCAACACAATGAGTAACCACAACCCCGTCTTGCCAGTCCTTACATTTTTACCCCTGTAAAGGTTTGGGTTTTTTCCTCCTTCTAGTTCAGAATTTCCATGTTTGAAGACGATAGTCAGTCATGCAGCAGTTCTTCAGTGTGTTCTTTAGTGGCTGAAGAAAAAAGGGAGTAGCTAAAGTTTGAAACTGAGATTTTAATTTTCTTATTTTTTTACATCAGAGTGTCTGGCTGCCCCAGAGGTCTGGTGCAGTGTCTCTGTGTCCTCTCCTCTCTCTGGGGCTGAGGAGCTGTATTACCCATCAGCATGGACTTGTGCAAATGAGCCAGAGAGTCTCCACGCTA
>JAOXNG010000002.1:5129036-5141295 GCA_028566535.1 Scolopax minor
GTGTCCCTGCCTGTCGTAGGGCGGGCTGGAACTGGATGATCACTAAGGTCACTTCCAACTCTAACCATTCTATGATTCTGTTCATCAAATTGGCTTCCTTAATGTCAACAGAACTAGTAGGTCTTAAGTATTTTATGTATCTATACTCACACATATAAACATGCATATTTAGGTTGCGGTATATTAGAATTGTCCCTAAAATGAGAGTTTTCTTTGTAATAGATAAATTGCAGCTGCAGTAGGTTTCAGACACATAATTCTGCAAGTAATACAGGAATGCAGTGTGCACATATTTATAAAATACTAATGGACAAGAATTACAGTAGATTTTAATAAATAATCCAATTAGCAGGTACTAATGTAATGCTTTCTGTTGCAGCTCCGTAAAGCCATTATAGATCACATCTCAGACTCCTTCTTAGACACCACTGTTCCACTTTTAGTTCTCATTGAAGCTGCCAAAAACGGAAGAGATAAAGAAATAAAGGAATATGCTGCTATATTTCGAGAACACACCAGCAGGCTTGTGGAGGTATGTTTGGGGGACTTGCACTTTTTTTGAATATATGGTATTAATGACTTGTCATTGCATATTTTCTTTGCTGGCAGATATCATAAAACAATTAAGCGTGGCATTTCAGGAAAAATATGGAAGTGGCCTAGGGTAATAATAAACGTACTATGTTTTTTATATAACGGTATGCAGTAAGATAGTGGGTTTTCTGGTTTATATAGTGTTTCATTCCATAAGAATTAAGTGGTGGGAAATTCTAATTTGAGAAATTAGTGTAAATCTTTCACAAAGGTTTCGAGGGGGAACTTGATCAAATGTGGGATTTGATCAGAGTGTTCAGAATACTACCACTCAAAGTACGTTAAGACACCATATTAGACTTAGATGTTTGCCAGCTCTCTCACTTTGAAAGTTTATTGCCTGTGTGATGCTATGCTCAAGGGGTAATGGTGCTCTGACACACAGTTGTTGGTGTATACACCAAATAAATTCCCTTGCATACATTGTATTCTCAGCATTCATTTCTAAAGGATATACTTCTTTATGACTTAAAAATGATATTTCTTTGTCACTTAGAAACTTGTAAATAGAATTGGGGAGAGATTTTCGTTTGTTGGACAATCAGTCCTGCAAATGTGACTGAATATTCACTGACTTAAGCTCATTCAAACTTGAGCTTGAAACACTGCTGGAATACTGAAGTCATGGATTTTGCAGGAATATTACCTCAAGTGCCTGTAAGGAATGTGTTGCTGATTTTTGTGGTTTTTTTTAAGCTTTTAGTGCTTTTGGGTGCAGTAATGTAAAAATAGGAAAAATCTATTAATTCACTCTGTGGCTGAAAATTTACTTAGGAAAACTATTTCGTTCCGAATTAGTTCATTAATCTTGGGTGATTTACAGAAAATGAAAGACAAATAGGTAAACAGCTATTGCATTTATGTTTCACGGTTGTGTAGTTACAGAATAAATCTAGTTACTGTTCTCGGATTTACAAGAGTGTCCCATTTTGACCATAATGCAAAATCAAATGAAAGCTAAAACATAAACCAAAAGTTTTACAAGTTTGAGGTTTGTTTTGTTTTTTTTTTTATTTCTAATACTGAAGTTAAACCAGCCTGAAGTGGCTTGATTTTTAGAAAGGACAGATGAGTTATCTGATTGAAGATCAGATAACCATATTTGGAGTTGAGTCCAGGTCAGCTGAAATAATCGTCATTATTCAATTTAGAAGATATGAACCTAAGAATCCCATTTAATTTCCTTTCATGAGTTTGAATTTGTTTCCCAAATGCAAGGAATAGCTGGCCATCAGGTTAGGTTTGTGATTAAAGGGGCTAATGGCTGCACAGATACACTGCCTGGAAAATCTAGAAAGAGGTGTAGGAGCTGCCTGTGAACATAAGACTGCTCAGAAGACAGCTATACTTAGTGATATAAGATGTGAGAAAGACTATAGCAAAGTTTTGTAATTCCAGCACAGTTACTACCTAGAAGGGGAGGGAGGAGGGAAGTGGAATGACCTTTTTCAGCATACACATTACTAGTCTATTTATTTATCAAAGAATTTACTTTTTCTTTCTGAAACTTCTGATGTGTAAACATCACCTGTCCCCTTTGGGACAACTGCCCAGCCTTTTGCTAGGTGTTAACGTTGCACCAATGATGAATTTGATAATTTAAATTTAAAAATGGAGAAAGGACAACATATTTTAATGAAGAGATAATATTGCATTCTCAAAATAATCACTGAGCCATTGAATCAGCATAGTTTTATTGCCCATTCCAATATATCCTTTATAAATGTTAATATACAGTTATTCTATGACTCTCTCAGTTGTAAATGATACCGTTGATGAAACCATCAGTGTTTAATTTGCCTTCCATGATATTTCATTTGATTGCAGAAATTTGCAAAATAAATTTCAGAATCGGGTCCAGAAAGAAATGTATATTTGTGTAGTTAGATCTTCATCACATTAAATTTGATTTTAGTATTGCAGCCAACAAGTTCAACAGTGATAGACAATGCAATGATTTTGATGTTTCAGGATTAGGATGTAAGTCCATTTTTAAGTAAAACAAACCATTGATAATTGTGTTATTTCCAGTTGAAGCATTTACTCATCTGCTCAGATTGAAACATTTACTAACAATCCTGCCCTCCTGCCCCTTGTACCCACCAGTATCACTTCACTTGTTATTTTGATGCTTTTGTCTTTTTTCAAAGTTGAAAAAGTCAGGTAGGTGTTCCGAGATGTGCTTCTGTTGGTCTTTTTTCAATTTAAAACCTTATTTACCCTGTTTACTCCTTACCCAAGATAAAAATTTCCCAAATATTTATCTTGCTTATATTAAGTGCCTCCCTCTCCTTTGACTGAATGTCTCATTTAGTCTGGATGCCTAACTTCTAGATGGCTGAAGTAACGTGAGATGAATTATACATTGAGAGATGAGTGTTGGTCTGTCCTGAGACATACATTATGTTTCACTTTCTTATGCTCTGCATAGTGGGCTTTAATCAGGTGTATCCTAGTTTTCAGTGTATTTCTTGCATCTCTTTTTTAAAGGTTGACAATGTTTAAATAGTAGGTTATGATATAGTTTTGTATATAAATACAGTAGACTGAGCTGGATGGTATAAAACCAGAACTTCATCTTCTCATAAAGCTTTCTCCAAGAATTAATTTGGAAATTAGAAGTACTGCTTGAAATATCAAGAGAGATTTTCTGTGGTTTCTATTTTAATCTGAAAATGAAAACTTATCAAATAGAAACAATAGTCTGGAGAAAGAACCTGCTTCTTTTTTTCCCTCTGAATATGAAATGTTAATTGAGCTAAGATAAATTGCCTGCTACACTGACTTGCTGCTTGTATTGTAATTTAAGAAACAAACAGTATCCTTATAGGCCAGTGACCTTTGTAAATCAGCTTGAGGATTAGTATCTCTTACAAATATCTCTCTTCTGAATTAGCATTTGGAAGCTACAGTCTTTCCTTTAAAAATTTACTTAAGACTTAACAATGTCATACAGTTCAGAAGTATGTATGTAAGTTCAGTGAAGTACAAAATACCAGCGGAATGGAAAGACCGAACACCACAAAGATCTGGGGCAATGACATTTACAAAGGGAACAGTAACTGCAGGTAATACCTTCTTCCTTGTTTCCTTATGCTTTCTCTCTCCTGAGTTTAACTACTCTGCACTCTGGCCCTAGAGGCTTCTGTTAAAAAATGCATGCACTTGGGAGGTTAGCCACACTTACCAGGAATGTTAGTTGGTGCTTTGTGAACAGCACTAGTATTCAAAAAGCTCAAACAGAGATAGATACCTTGGTTAATATCTTTGCATTATTATAGCTGCACAATAATCGCACAAAACAGAATCTCTTAATTGTAAATGTGAATAGTATCTTCAGATATATGGAAGAAGTGAAATAGTCCTAGTTACACAGTAAAAGACTCCAAAGCCCAAACATTAAAATGCCCATATTGAACACTTCCCATATATGAAATGAACACTCAGCAGCTGAAGTATTTTCATGAGTACCAAAGGTCACATTAAACATTCTTCAGATGGAGGTTACAGTGCCTTATATTGCTCATATACTCCATCAAATATTCGTAAGTCTGAATATTGATTTTGTGACATTGAAAAACTAGGATGTGTTGCAGAATGAAAAAAGCAGTCAGAATCTGTCTGTACTCTATGTCTTTCTTTGTGAGCCTTGGTGAAAATAAATTCCCAAATGATAGGCTTATGTTAGAAAATCCCTGTTATTAATTAGAATTCCTTATTATAATATGCAACAATTTTGATGAAAATATTTCAAAAAATGAAAATTAACTTCTTTGATATTTCACACATTTAAGCTTTGCTTTGAAATGCCTTTTAGTTTAAAATGTTACAATTAAATTGCAAAACTAATATTTAATTATATGGAAACTTTTTCAAACAGTCTTCTAGGAAATCTCTAAATTAGCTCTGAATATAAATATTTAAAATTATGAAAATGATGACAATATAATAATAATGAAAAGACTGAGGAGGCTTGATTGTCTTTTATAGTCCCTTGTAAGACATGGCTGGTATTAGTAAATATAGTGTTCTGGCCTGTGTGTCACTTCTACCAAAGGCTGACACAAATTCTGACATTAGAATCATACAATTGTTGGAAGGGACATTACGTAAAAATGAAGTAAAGATAGGTAAAAAGGAAGACTGAAATGTCATATCTACCCAGGGAAAAAAGCAGGTCCTCTGTAACTAGAAATTTCTTGTTTGGGAGAGCTGACAGGCTGTTCTGAGCTGATCTATCAGAGAGATGCAATGCTCTCTGAGAGGAGGAGTGATAGGCTGGGTGAACTTGAGATTAAAAAAGGAATTTGACGGGAGCAGGGAAGAATCCTCTGATTATCTGTTCTTTTGGCACAGATGCAAATCTCCTACTGCAGTGTTTAAAGGTCAGCTGTACCAAGCAGAGGCTGAGAGGTCTAATAGAAGTGGAGGCGATGATGAAGTGAACTTTGTGTTCTTCATCTCTTCTCTCTGTACACGAATGTGTCATGTTCTCTGTAGTTTGATCTAATAACACTGACCTCAGATCAACCACTCTGATACATAAACTTGAGGTCTAATCTATTGTCTAATTCCTTCCCTTTTGTTTTTCAGTTTTGACTGTATTCCAATATCACAATGCTGGCTTCTAGGAATTAGGGTTTCTAAGGTTGAATCTGTTACGAACAACAGACAGCACATATATTTACATGCATCAGTGTTGCAGTGTGTTAATATAGAACAGCAAAGGTATGCAGGACGTTGTGTTGTTAAAAAAACAAGTTTGCCAGTTAATATAAAGATGTCCAGTGCAGAAAATTCAGTACAACTACTGAAGGTGAATTCTTCTTAAGAAATCATTATTTTACAATGAAGTTAAAAAATGTAAAAGAGAAAAATCTTGGGTTATAAAAATATATAATGAGAAATAAATTGTTTTGTCACTTTCTAGTTGAATGAGATACAAGATGCATAGGAACAAACTATAGAAATACTGACAGAATGTTGAAGTTAATATACTTCATGAAAAAAAAAATTATTAAGATCTTGAATAAAATAACTTGCTGGCTCTTGTTATTTCCCCTACTTCTAAAACTGGCTTTTAAAATTATGAGACTGATGTCCCAAGTGTTGGGAAAACTTTGCTTTGCATCTTATAATTTGGGTCCAGGTACTCCTTGCTCAATGTGGGGCTCCTGGCCCCTTACCTGGGGAGGCTGTTCTCGGTCTCTGCATAGTAGAGCACAGCAAGGATAAGGGAAATTCATTTAAACCACCTTCACTGGAAGTTCATAGCTTTTTGCCACTTTAACACAACCAAGTGATGTGTGTGGCATGACTGCAGTCTGGGACTGGTACCTTTATTATTTTGAACTTAAGTATTTTTTTTGTTTGTTTAGAGCCTTTCCTATTTACCTAAGGGCTGGACTCAGGAAATTTTTGAACTGAGGTGAGACAAACTCATAGGATTGCTCATCCTTCACAAAAATTAAGTTTGTCTAACATTGCACTTATTTAATTTGTGTTTCAATAGCACTCTGGAGACTCCATGAAATATTTGGGTCCCTAGATTTGGGGAATTAGATGAGACAGATAAACTGTAGGAGACAGAAAAGGAGAACGAATCTGTCGTGGAGATCGATGATGGAGCCTGGAAGAAAAGAGAGATAAGTGAATTTAGCTAGCTCAGAATCAGTCACCATTAAATTCAGTTAAGAATGTCCATGTAAGGGTTTATCTGAATTAATCCCTTCTATCCAGAAAGCATTTAATTGTTGCAATTTCTATAAAGAAATTGAGGTTTGAGATAAACATAGATATAAAAATTCTTTTTCATTCAATACTATTACAATTATAATGCAATTTTGGCAAACTATATGGGGGAACTTACATATGGCACAAATGAAAAATTTCAGGGCTAAAGATGCTAATCAAAATATTTGCAAAACCCAGCACAGTGAAAATAGTAGTAAGCATTTGGTAATCAAAATGAATCTATTTTGACAATAACTTAATAAGTATGCTGCAAGAAAAATTTTCCTTTCTCTCAAGCAAAACACAGGACGGCTGGCTCTTGAACTAAAGCTTTCTACATTGGCCTCTTGTGGAAAACAGCTCTGCCAAAAGTCAGTTTCATCACAGAATCTGAAAATTAATTGTGATAAGTTGTTTTTCATTTTCTGTAAAAACAGTAAATGTTTATCTTCAACTGCAATGGAAAAATTCTCACTACTTCAACCTGTTTTTTTGACATATATATTTATAAAAGATGATAGCTCTTATTTGCCGCTTTGTCTGACTTTGTATGTAATTTGCTACATCTTTCTATGTCAAATTTTCAATATACTGACCCAGAAAATTGGGTTCTGAGAGCAACTCAGCAGAGCAGGCAAAAAAACCCTCAAAAAATAATCTTACTCTTGTGCCTTCCTGAATCTAGTCTACAACAACCAACCCTCAAGCAGCCTATGACATCTGTTATTTTAACCTCTGAACATCCAGTACATAAAGACTACATTCCTTCACATTACTTTTCTTTTACTCAGAGAATCATAGGAAAAAAACTACCTGAACTCTGAGAGCCAACAAACCCCCTAGATTTGCCACCCAAAGTAACATTTACATAGTTTCCTTGTAGGTACTAACTTAATTTAAAATGGAATTTAGCAGTCCATTAATGAATTTTGCCTTATTAAAGTACTGCATATACAAAGTACTGTCAACTGGAAGATTCTGATTTCTTTTTGTCAGCTTCAAAGAAAATGGGGAATTGAGTATTCTCGGCACTGCACCCATTTCTATGGATTTTCATCCTAGACTGGTGAACCCTAAATAAAAATAACATTTTAATGGTTTGTATCTAGTTCTTTAGCATTGATTTTACTGACTTCTTGAAAAACACAATTTCTGAGAGTGGCAAAACTCCATAACAAGTGCACGTGTAGAGATCAAACTAACAGTCACTGGAGCATCGTTATTAACTTTTCAGAACATCAGAAGAGAGCAGAATATATTATTATTATTCTTAGGAGCATGATCAGAAGATGAGAAACTCGAATCCAGTTATGTAGAAGTTTTTAGTTTCAGACAGTTCCATGCGAAGTAATTTCATCGTATCATCATATAATCACATCTGTGTCAAAATGGCAATTGAGGACCCCAAGTTGGAGAATGTATCCTCATCTCTGTTTTTTGCATTACAGTTTATCTTCTATTAGTCATGTGCATAAACTTACATGGCAGCTGTTACTAGGATGCAGGATTCTGTTGTACAATGTGATCTGTGGACAGAACTTAAATGTGGTTTTCTGCTTGAAAGAGCATGTATCTAGGTATGGAACATAAAGCAGTTAGCATACAGAGATATATCTGTCAGCAGAATAGGAGGACATTTGCTGTAAATAAGATGAGCACTTTTAAGCATAATCAATATTTATGAGACAGAAGTAGATTTTTGTTACATTACCATACTAATTTATAGAATCAGTCTATCCTTGACAAATTAATTCTAATCTTTTATCATACACTTTTTTTTCCCTCCTATTTAGCTAGTTAACCAAATGTATTGTTTGTGTGATTCAGAATCCCCATTCATCACTGCCCTGGTTTTGTCTGATTGTTTCACTTTCAAGAGAGAGCCCCGCGCAGCCGCCGTTTCAGGCAGAGTTCAGTTAACGGCACATCCACGGGATCTGGGCAGCGGAGGCTCCTTGATTGTAGGTTCCTCATTGCTGCAGTTCAAAGATCTAAATCCAGAGATCTTAGTGGATCCATTTTAACAATCCAACTGCTGACTTTGCCAGTTATAGCAAATCTTTGATTAGATAGGTCTGTAGTGTCCTATCTACCACTTGAACGACAAAACCAAAAAATACATTTCCTCATTTTAATTATGGATCGTTTTTTTCTGCAACTATTTAAAAATCAAACTTTTAATGTCTGAAAGACAAATTTAATGCCAGTAAGCCCAAGAGTTAGGTCTAAACCCCTGCTTTCCCATTTCAGCTAGAATTCATTTCTGTGCTGAATGATCCAAGAGTCCTCCAGCCAAACTGACCTGCTTGTCAAGATGATGTGACGGCTGTCAATAAGCAGCAGAGAGAGCCTTACTGGCTACAGCCCACAAACCCTCTGTTGCCAGGTGTCGTCGTGTTTGGTTGGTTGTTGGAAGCCTAAAGGTTGTAATGGCATTTGTTCAGGGTGTGCGGAATTATTTCTAAAATGAAAGGCAGCACAGGAAAAATGCACATTAGATTACATAGAATTCTTTAAATTCTAATAGAAGCAGCCTGGCAACAGTAATGGAGAAGTGGCAGGCAGATGGAAGGAGGCCTTTAAGACAGGTAACTTGATGGTGTATATTGGTTGTAGATGGATGCCTAATGGAGAGCTAATGTGGTCAAAATAGTGAATTAAGAAAATGAATTTAATAAAATGAACTTAAAATCAAGCATGTACTTCTAAGCGTACGTAAACTTTAAGTCTTTGAAGCTGGCTATTTTGGGCCTCACGGAGTTTGAGTTTCTTGCAGCAAGTCCTGAATTCATAATGTGAGAATTTTTGCACCTTTATGTAATTAATCAAATAAGGCCCAACTTTCCTATTACTGATTGAGCTTGAGGTGATAAATGGTGACATTTTCATTAATCCTCTTAATCACAGCCCTTATTGCATAAGTGTGAAGCAAGGGAACAAAAGATAAACAACCAAAAGATTTATCAGACTTCTTATGTCTGAGGGGCATATTTCAGCAGCTAGAAATGTCAGCCACCTAGTATGGTGAGGCAGGGAGCACTGTAAGTTTTGTGAGCTCCAAAAGGTAAATTTTTGTGGTTCAACAAGGACTGCTTATCCTAATGCACCTGGCTAACACTTTTGCTGTTGACACTAGTGTCAGGCAGCTAACACTAGTGCAGTGGCAGCAACATTTTTCTTGGATTACTGCACAAACCAGACTTAGAATTTCCTCAGAATATTAGAAATTGTGATAATTGTGATTCCATCATAGGCTTCCAACATAGGTTTGATAGTACTGATCTGTAATGAGCTAGCCACCTCTAAAAGAATAATCCTGAGAATGCTAAAAAATGCACACATCATCAAAATGGCAACATTGTTTTTTGTTTAAGAAGCTTGTGCTTCTTAAATACCAAATATCTCTTTGTGTGTGTACTTGTTAGAGGCTTTTTTGTTACTGTTTTTTTGTTTTGTTTTGTTTTTCCTTGGTACATGGGTGCTGTGATATTTGGTGAAGGAAGAGGTTTATTCCTGTCAGTGGAGGCAGTGAATATTCTTTGTTCTATGGGTCCCTCCATGCAAATCCTCAGAAGTGCATCTCTGAGGGGCTGCTATCCTTCTGTCAAACAATCTGGTCCCTACTGGGTCAAATTGGCCAATGGGATCTCAAGTCCTTGAGGACAGGAAAACATATCTGTATGTATAACATATGTGTGTGTGTGTATATATATATTATGCATGTATGCATAGAGAATAGGTTTGTGTTAATTACATCTCTTTTGGAAAGCAGATTTCTAGCCTAAAACATGAGGTTTTGTTGTAAGTTGTTATTCCCCAGGCTAGGAGAACTCAAGAGGCATATGGATGACAGGGAAGTGATTAGAGACAGCCAACATGGCTTCACAAAGGGCCAATCTTGTCCTAATTTGGTGGCCTTCTATGAGGAGAGACTGTGCATTCTATGAGAGTGACTAAGCATTCTATGACTTAATTTAAGAGTATTTACTAGAGGATCAAGCGACATCTAGAGGTGTTTACTGAACCACTTCTCTAGGAATCTTTCTGGGTATTTTACCACTGCCAAGTGGCTTTTGAACCATTAATTTTCCCCCACTGCCAGGGTGATTCTTTTTTACAGGACTGTACTTAATAATGTGAATTCTTATATACATTGAAATAACTGAGAAATGTTCTTGTTCTGAAATGTATTTTGTGCACAGTGCTTATAGAAGGTATCTAATATCTTGTATTTGAGGCAAGAAAACAAAACCTGGGACAAGTCCTTTCATAATACAGACTAAACACCATAAATAAGAGTAGTGGCTGAACTCTCCTTAAAAAGGAACCTCCTCACTAGACTCAGTAGGACTGAAGAATCTAGGCATGTGTTCTCTTAATGAACTGTCCTCAGTCACAACACTATCAGGTCTCTTTTACCCAGCCATCCAGTAAAAGGATGGACAGATGGACAGGAGTAGCCATCCCCCATATACTTTGGTGATGGGAAGTTCAGATCACCATTCTGAGTTTTCGCTTAATTAACATGTACCCTGTCAGCTTTTTATTAGGAATCATTTATAGGTTATTCTAGACGTCCTTGCACACTTTGAAATGTATTACTGACTCCGGCATCTCTTACTCTGCTGTTGGATGGATGTCTGCTCTGCATTAGGATTGTTTCTGTGCATTGCTTTATAGTGACTAATAGTGAATTCATTTGCCCCTTTTCAAGGCCAGGGTACCATAAACAAGATACAGTCCACGTAGCAGTTTTGTCACAATTCTGCACTTTGAATTCTACCCACTTGCTTACAGGTGAGCCCACATGATGCCTCAGACTGCATTGAAATCTGTGTTTTAGAAATCTGGATGATTTTATATGTCTAAGTTTTGGTTGCAAGGCTTATAAACAGTTTTATGTGTTTTTCTTTGTGATTCATTTTACCTTTCCTTACACCAGAGAGCACATTGCAAAAAGGAGTCAAGGATTTCTTATAAAATGTTTTACGAACCTTTAAACTCAATTAACATGAAAGAAAGACTTCTGCTGACACAGAAACATTTTACATTAGTACAACATTTATTCTATATAAACTACAGTAGCGAGGAGGTGACCTCCAGCTCCCTGCCATTGGAATTCCCCACCTACAGGTGGCTTTCACAGCAGCCACAGGAATGCAGCTCCACTCACAAAGAGAAGAAAAACTAATAAACCTGTGAAAAATTACTTAGGTGTTCATTTAAGGGATAAAGGCAGTGTAAAAAATGAATGAGAGGATTAATTATATTTTTACAAGATATTTGAAATGTAGCCTGTGGTAAATGCGTAAGAATGTACTGTAATGCATTAATGACATAATGCAATGCGGAAGAGCATCTATTATATGCCTGTGGTGCAATTAGTTTTTACCACCAGAGCAGTGTAACATTTATTTTGCTTTACAGACATCTTGGTTATGTAGTACCCTACATGTAGGTACTTCATTCTGAGTGAATAATGGATTGCTTTGTAGCCACTGCAAATGCGATTGGCTTGGGCACTTCAGGAAAAGCTTCCAAAGTGTGTTTACAGCCTTAAATTTCAATCTAAAATTTGCATTCACTTCAGTGTGAAAAACATTTTTTGGAATAGAGTTGGCCCAAACCCTGGCCTCCTGCCTGTCCTGTATGGTTAGTTAATACTGAGGGGGAGGAAAACGAAACCACCGGCAGCAGGAAATCGGGGGTGTTTAAAAATGTCCCTTCACGAACCTCCCCTTTCCTCGAAAAGCCTCTTTTAAGCTTTTCGGGCACGGGGCCTTCTGCCAGGGCCGGGCCGGGCCGGGCGCTGCCGTGCTCTCTCCCCGGTGGGGTAGGGCGGGCTGCCCAGGCCCGCTGGCTCCTCCCTCTCACGCGCGGGGGCGCCTCACGCGGCGGGGCGCGCGCTGGGCCGCGCCGCGCGACCCCGCCC
>JAOXNG010000002.1:5143020-5170964 GCA_028566535.1 Scolopax minor
CGCCCCGCGGCTTCTGGAAGGTTCCACCGCCCGCCTGGCCACGTGAGGTGCGGGCCACGTGAGGGCCGTGCACGGTGGGAGGCGGGCTGCTCGGCTGAGGCGCTTATCGAGGATTTAGCGGAGATCGTCAAACACGCGTGTTAGTCTCCTGGAAGGAGGATCGTGCCGTTCTAGGCCTTTCCGACTGCTGAGGGGAAAACCGCGCACGGGCCCGGCGCTGGCTGGAGTGTGCAGGGCAGGTGGGTCAGGCCGCTAAAAAGCAGTAGTGTCTGTGGGTTTGCTTTTTTATAAAGATGTCGATGTTAAAGAGGTGTTTTCCAAGCAGCGAGCTTGATGGTCGTTGTTTTAGACCTAAATTTATCCAGCGTAAAATCTAAAACGCACGTCTGTGAGACGGTGATAGAAAACTATAATAAGAATTTTATTTTTATTTTCTTAGGTTCCCAAATTTTCAGTTTTAGTTCTTTGAGTCGGAATGTGTGGCTTGGTTTTTTTGAGCGAAGGACTGCGTTTAAGCAGTAACGAGCTTTGGGGGGTGCTGGCGTGAGCAGGGGCACACCAGTGGAGCGGGCAATGCACAGCCCAGTTGGTGTTTCCATCCGCGCTTCATCGCTGTGCCTTATCTTTATCCTTAAAGTTGTTTGGTGGTGGGAGTGGTAAGGTTTCTTTTCTCTGGATGTTATTTCTTCAAGACCTGTTTGTTGGAAGCATGACAACAGACTAAACGTCTTAATAACATTGGAAATATTAAGATACATTGTGTTCTGTGGAACTTTTTTGGTTTATGGGAGATAGAGATTTATGCATCTGTGTTCTGTGATTGTTTCCTGTCTTAAATAAGGCCTTATGAAAGACTGTACATTGTTTTGTGGTAATCATTAAATTGGTTTTTCTTTGTGAGGATTCCTCTGAGTTACTTTCCTCTGTTTTAATTCCATGAAATAGCAGTTGTCCACATTTCAGCTGTTGGAAAGCCTGGGTGGAAAAAAAAGTAACTTGTCCAATTAATTGTAAAGCGTAAATCCCAAAGTTTTTCTGAAAATAAGATTGATTTTTTTTTTTTTTAATTTATTTTCTGTGTGCAAATGTGCCACAAGCGTTGCATACTATTTAGCACTAATTTGGTGAAAAAATATTTCTGTTGTTGCTAAAGAGTAACAGAAGAGTTTCTTCTGTTGCTTCTAGGTAAAGTGCATTAATGTTCTGCATGTCAAATTTTACTCAGCAGTAGCTAACCTCCTACGTGTTATTGTTGATTCCTGTGAATTAAAGAATAAAATTAAGTATGGCTTGAAGGTTTAACTTACCAAAGTACTTAGCAAATATAACTTGGCTGACCACAAACAGGCACCTACCCCCCGCAGAGCTGTGATGAGTAACAGGACAGGAAGGCACTCATGTAGGTAGCAATCCTGAGGCCAGCACAGTGTCATCTTACCTCTGACAAATGGGGGGCTCCAAGAGGGGGTGGGTAACAAATTACTGGAAACCCCTTGTGTCATGATTTTTTTGGCAGTATTTGTGACAGTATTAATTGCATTTCTGAGTAGTTGTTTTCTATAACTTTCTAGAAGTGAAATCTGTTTTTCGTGTATTGTCAAGTTAATTAATTTATGCTTAGTATCATTGATCCTTTTTTTCCAAAAATGTACATCCATATCATGTTAAACCAACCCAGGTGTTGCATCCGAACAATGTGCTTAAAGCACAGCTGTTTTTATAAAAGGGTAAGTACCTTATTTTTGCAGGGTACTGCTTCTGTTCTGAACTCTTAGAAGAACTGATATGTGAACGATATTTTTGTTTTTCATTAAAAATTAAAAAAATCATTTAATGTTTTGTTTGTCAACTATCCTACTTCAAGGAATTGTAAAGGTTTACATTGAAATAAAAGACAGTTACTTTCTGGCCTTGTAACTGAAGTGATTACAGTGTTGTAAGGAAGTCCGTTTCCTCTCCTGCTGGCCTACTGAGTTGTCTTAGCTCACGCTGATTGAGGTAACAGAGGGTGCCTGCATCTTGAAGGAAATACACTGCGTCTCCTGGGATTAATTTCCAGCTCAGTTAACCAGAGAGAGGCAAAAGAGGAGAAGGTGTTGATTCTGGCAATGAAAGGAGGAATGTAAGATTTTGTGGCTAGGGGAAACAAAGGTTGCCTGAGTGTGTTTTGGTGTTTGTATGACAAACAGAAAGATCATTAAAACAAGGGTAATGGATATTGTTTTGTAGAATATTTGAATAGCAATAAGAAAAGAAATGAGAATGTATTCATGCATAAGTTTGGGGTTTACCTTTGTTTTATAGAGGAAAAGGACCTGAAATCTTGAGTATTCTAACAACAGTTTATTATATATCTTGTATTTGCCCCTTCATTATTTAGGTGCAGGAGATAGAGGGTTTCATGTAGAAGGAAAAATGAAATGTTTATGCAGAGGGAAAGAGATACTTGAAGATTTTATACTGAAACATCTAAGAAGATAAAAATTATTTGGTGTTGAGCAAAACAGGCAAAATACTGTCTCTAAGATGGTGTTTTATTTTAAAAAATGAGAAATACATGGGGTGTTTGGAATTTGAGATGCTGTATTTGTTTTGAGAACTGTTTGGTCCATCATGAAGACATGCTTTTATTTTGGAACAGCTGGACTATAGAACTTGTTGCATGAGTTCTGAGTAATTACAAATTAACTATGCATATCTATATTTATGTTGGGATTTGCAGCATTACAGAGAGAGATCTTATTTCTCAGGCAGTTTTTGAGCTATGTGAACACTGAGTGATATATATATAATACAGCTACTTCAGTGAAGGCTGTGGAGACTAACAAGGGTGTAATAGTTGACTTCAGTAGGATGAGGGTGAAAAGGTGTACTGGATCCCAGAACAGTATCCCAACCCCTCTTTTCCCTTTGTCAAGCCTGTCTGTTACAGCTTGACGATGTTGAGTTTCAGTGAGCTGAAGTGAGTGCTCTTTTTCCTTGATCTCTTCAAAGTTGTTGAATTGTGGAGCGTCATTGAAGAGCTTTTTTCCTATAAAGGAAGCTCTATCTCCACGGTGTATAATAAAATAAAACAGAAGGTAAGACTTTTTCTTTTGGATTTGAAGTTTCCTTACACATTTCAGTGTAAGTTGCGTTGATACGACTATTTCAGTAGAAAATTGTACTTGTAGTTAATACAATGATCTGTGGATAGCTCAGGGAATACATCATTTTGTATTTCATTACCACAAAACAAGGCAATTGTTACTTGATCTTTAAGGTCTTAAAAGTAAGTTTAAAAATAAAAAGCTGGATGTGGTTTGAAGGGCTCTGAAAAAAAAAACAGGCATGATCACAAGCATTCTAGCTGAAGCTGTAGGATTTCTTGAGATTTTCTGATGTTACCTCAACACCATTCTGCAGCTGTTATGTGGTGAAGCTAAATTTGGGAGAGCTCCTTAGTTTTATTACTGTTATCTCTTTCTGCATTTCCTTCTCTCCCTCCACCCTGTGCTGTTTTCTTGTTTAGGTATGTTCTGTGACAAATTAATTTCCCCACATAAAAGTGGCTTTCTAGCAGAGATGTTTTGGAATGTTTAAGAGTCTGGGGATGAATACTTGCTTACAAAAATGTTTGTTTGTTTATTTAAGGTTGCGAATCTTGCTTGTTCTTTGTCAACAAATGAAGATGGAATGAAAATTGTCCAAATGGCAGCTAATCACATAGAGACTTTATGTCCTCAGGTATGACTTCTTCAATTAATTCCCATTGCAGCACACTGAACATACACTGTATTTCTGTTACACGACATAAATGTTCCATCATGCTCCTTCAGTCTAAATTTACGTTCGATTTAGTCAGCTTAGTATAGTAATCGGAGACCAAATGATAAATCAAAGCCAAATACCCAGTTAATTTGGTTAGCATAGGAGTTGTTAATAGTCTGTATTGATTGAGAGTTTTAAAAAGCTGTAAAAATTGCAATTGAAGAAACATTCTGCTCAGTTTCTGAAATCTGATTGAATGAACAGTGTAACAGGATGGGCAAATTGTGAGTGTTTTTACTTGAAATATTATTACCACTTGATTTGGGGTTTGTGTATGTTAAAGTATGAATTTTTTGATTATCACAAATTCAAAAGCTCAAGCTTTTGTCTTAAGCAAACTGTGAAAACCAGCACAGTTACAGGTAATTATTTGGTACTTAGTATCTTAATAAAGGAATATTTGTGCTCTTTTTGTCACATTCAGAATTACAAACCTTCTGCAGTTACATCTGTTTAGAGCAAAGATTTTTACTGATCTGTGTGGATCTGATCTTAGTGTTTCAGTCTTGAGGCTGTATAATTTCAGGATTCCTAGTTCTTTGAAGACACTGTAGTTTAGGCGGTGACCTAAATATTCCTACCATTCTGTGTGTTTGAATGCTGGATGTAATTGAAATAGAAGGTGAAGAGTAAATATGAATAGTATGTTCATTTTATGCCTGTTGAGTAAATGCAAGACTTGGGGAAAAACAAACTTTTATCAAGGAAGAGTGATATTCTGAAAATACCATAGATCAGTGTTTTCTCTTCAATCATTCAGTTTCAAAGTGTTCTTGTAACTTTTATAGTTCTGTGTTTAACATCCTACTCTATTCGATTTAATGTGTTACTGCTTTTTAAGAAGATTGCTGGTTTGTAAGAAGAATTCGTGAGCAGTTTCTTCCAGCTTGTTTCTCCAGGGGCACAAGTGCACCTTTATAATACGTTATTGAGCAACCAGATGTAGCTTTTTAATTGAAAATCTACACTTCCAGTATTGCATCTGATACTAGCAACTTCTAAAATCTAATTTTGACTAAAATATTGATTTTTCTCCACAGCCATTTAAGTTGCTAGGGTTTTAATTTCCTATAGTAAAATGGAAGTTTCTTGTTGTGGTTTTTTTTTTGGTTTTTTTTTTTTTTTACCTTGAGGTAAAACAGTGGTGAATTTAGTTGATGCTTATGGATTTGTCCAAACAGAGCACGTGGTATGCACATGATAAGATTATATTACTATTAATGGCGTGTTTATTCTGCAGGATTTGCTGCTTTCTTAGATAAGGACCATTCCCTGCAAAAGCAATTGGCATTTCACCTAAGTAAGAAACAACAGAATAAGGCTCCTGTATTTTTCAGTAAATCAGATCATACCATATAATTTAAGAATCCTCCACAGGGAAAATAATTACCTCTTAAGATCCCTGCAGGGTATATCATTTTAGAGCTTGAAATGAGGAAATGTGCATATGAAACTTCCCAGTGTTCTTAAAAACATTTGATTAAACAATGGGATTTTATGTGCTTGGAAAAATATCTTTCTGGGAGTGAACCAGTGGTTTGGGTTGAACTCTGAAATGGTTGATGTAAAACAGGAAAAAGACCAAAGCCAAAACCCCATACCCCAAACACACCAACCAAAAAACTAGCAACAAAACCAACAGCTACAGAAAACACCTTGGAATCTTGGGATTTCTGCAGATTTGACCAGCAGAACCTTCCATTTAGCACTGGGGAAAAGAGCAGATGCAGAATTGGCAAACCCTGGAGGAAAATCTTTTGTTAGACTTCGTAGACCTGCTTATGTTGTATCAATTATAGTATAGTTAAAATGTTGAGGGTTGATTCTGAAAAAATAAAAATAGAGATGAGAGAAGATAGCTTTAGAAAAGAAAAAAGAGAGTGCACTTGAGCTATTTTAAATATATGTGAAGTTGTTGCCTTGTTTCTCTTCTTGACTCCTAACTAGTAGTATATATGAGAACGTAAAGTAAATACTACAACCTATCTCAGAACTAGCTCCTAAGCTGCTGGAGGAAGTTTGCAAAGACATAAATGTCCTTCTTATCACAGAATGATTGAGTTCCCTCTGGAGATCATGTAGTCCAACCCCCCTGCCAGAGCAGGTTGCCCAGGAATGTGTCCAGGCAGGTTTTGAGTGTCTCCAGAGACGAAGACTCCACCACCTCTCTGGGCAGCCTGTTCCAGGGTTTTGCCACCCTCAAAGTAAAGAAGTTCCTCCTCATGTTTAGATGGAACTTTCTGTTTTCAAGTTTGGGCCTGTTACCTCTTGTCCTGTTTCTGGGCACCACTGAAAAAAAGACTGTCCCCTTCCTCTTGACACCTACCCCTTAAGTATTTATAGGCATTGATCAGATTCCCCCTCAGTCTTTTCCAGACTAAAGAGTCTGAAGTCCCTCAGCCTTTCCTCATAAGAGGTCACACTCTTCTTGATGCACCCCAGGTTGCCTTTGGCCTTCTTGGCCATAAGGACACATTACTGCCTCATGGTTGTCCTGTTGTCCACCAGGACTCCCAGATCTTTTTCCACTAGTGAGGTCTTGGGGTAGCCAAGATGCTGAGCTTACACGTCGTATTTCCAGACCATTCAAATACTGATCTGAGAGCTGCCTTTAACATTCTGTATTTGGTTTGTTCAGCATAATTCACTTTTGTTTTTTCAATGCGAACATGACTGTTTGTAATTGGCTGCTGTATTTTGATTTGACAGCTCTGCTTCTCTATTGACACGTGTACTTGCAGTGAGGAGAATGGGGAAAAAATGACAAGACTTTTTGCAAGAAACCAGCTCCTGCATCCTTCTTTTTTTTGAATTTTAGTGATGTCAGAACTGTTGCAGTGGTGCTTTCTTTCCTGTCTCTCTAGGAAACAGTATTAAGCCTGTTGGATTTTTAGGATTGTGTGAAGTGGTCTGTGTTTATCAGTAAATTCAGAAATACTGTGGAACCAAGAATTGAGCAACTGAAGTGTGTTTTGGAGAGTGAGTGTGTATGTTTGTCTGTAGAAGACATCCAGACAAAGCAGCTTCAGTGCAATCCACGAGCCATTTATTATCTGTCCTCTGCCAAAGCACGTTGATTACACATACACGTTGGTGCAAAGTAGCATGGAAGCCTTCAGGAAGAGTTAGAGGTGTGTGCCCCATGCATGTGAGTATTCAGCTGAGAACCTCTAATTTCTGAGCAAGGTGTGCATATTCTTTGCGTTGTTTTATAACTTTACTATGCTTCTTAGAAGCTTTGCTCAAGCTTTAAATGTGAATGTCTTATCAATTTTCCCCCTCAAATCGAAACATTTTATGAGTGTTTTTTTCCCTAATAAATGAATAAGGGTGTCCTGGTTTAGGAGTGATGGATGCTCTCCACTACCTCTTGTTCCAAGGAGAGGAGGAAAAGAGTTAAAGATATTTATGAGCTTAGAAGAAAGTTAACTACTTTAATGAAATATTAATAATAAAATAAAAAGGAAATAATGACATACAGTGTATTAAAAAAACAACTGCATCAAGCTCCCAGAATGACATCTTTCCTTTGAGCTGTTTTGATTTACATGTAAATTGTGTAGCCCTTTCGGGTTTATACAGATGAATATTATTTCATTCTGTGTTATTTTTTAGAGAGTAGGTATTGTATTGAACAAATCTGAAAATTCTTGCTTCCAGAAATCAGACTTGATATTGAATAAGGCAGCATCTTTTGATGTTTTGTATTTTTCAGTATTGGAGTTTAATTATATATTTTATGATGCTGTTGCTTTTTGAAGCTCACATTTTCTATGTATTTACTTTTTCATGAGAGAAAAATCATCCATTTTGTTGCTTGCTCTGGTACATTAAATGGTGGGAGACACTAAAGGTTTTTATTGGCCTCATAAAAACTCTTCACCAGTATCATTTTAATAACTATATAATTGTTTCATTTTCTTGGTTGAACTGTCAGTGTGGTATCTCCTTTTATCTGTCTTAGTACCATTTTCTTCAAATACAATAGTCTTGTCCAAGGGCAGAAGTAATGGGTGAGAACATGGTAAATCAGTGAGTTCTTTACCGTCTGTTATAAAAGAGAGAAAATGGATGTTAGTATCTCTAACAGCATCAGACATCTTTTTAAGTGCCATCTACAGCCTTTCAGTTGAAAGAGTAATTAAAAGTACGTATCATGCCTTAATAATAACATTTCTAAAACTAAAGCAAGGGTATTTTGGTGAAGCAGTACATTTTTCATGTAGGTTTTCACCATGTTACCAAAGTCCATACACAAAGCTGTAGTTAATGAAGAAGGTCATTAACCTTGATAGCTGTGATAGTCCACTTGAACGTTCCTGTTTTTAATTCTTTCTCTTATACCGTTGTTCCAAAGCCAGTTTCATCTGGTACACATCATCAACCTGGGTCTCCCTCCCTACTCCCAAACTGTTACTTTGCCTCCTACCCTACAGTAACAATCGTACAGCTACTTGGTGATCTGGATTAGGAAACTGATGCAGCTGAGAAATAACCTGGGAAGCAAGTAAGAAGGTTAGTTTTCATTCAAGTCAGTTGCCTGATGTAGTTTGCCATGCGGATGTAGGAGCACTGCTTGCTGGCTCAAGGGAAGGAATGAGGGAAAAGCAGTCGAAAGAAGGAGCAGGCCACGGCAGACTGATGTCAGTGGCAGGGGTCTGGTGTTGGAAGTTGATGTTTGTTTTCAGTATTAGCAGATAGCTGTTGTTACTAACTACCAGGAGACAAAAGGAAAAAGTTGTTATTCTAACTCTCAAGTATCATAATACATATTTGGTTGAATGATCCACTCTTAATATGGTGGGCAATCTGCTGAAAAGGAACATATGCAAAACCAGCTGTGCTGCGGTTTTCAGTCTGGCACTCTGACAAGGACTGAAAATGATAAAAAGAAGAAAACCTTTCTTGTGTTCTCTAGCATCATTTACTCACACTACTAGTTGTATGATGTTACCTTTTTCTGTTTGTGGAAAGGAAGGTTTGTTATTTTAAAAAGATGATAAAGTGTGTGTCATTTTTAGTTGGTTGGAATACTATGGAATCCTAAAGCTGTGGGCCACCAGAATGTATTGTAAGGCCTAATGCTTAATGCTTTTACACAGGTAGACTTAGTTAGATGTTTGCTTTGGCTTGAACTTCTCCAATAAAAAGTTTGAAAGAGGAAGAAAAATATACTGTGATTCTTAGAGTCCCCTGAAAGTCTCATGTTGGATGTGGCTGCTTGGCTGTTTTATGAGAGTACTTGGAGAGAGAATAATTAACTACAGAATGCCTTGGGGTTTTCAGTCTTAACTTTCATCTTCCCTTATCTGTACTGTTGGAGCAGAATCCTCAACAAATTCTCAGTTTGTAATATGAAATAAAAATACCATAATAAAAAGCTGAGTAGCCTCAACTTCTGTTTTATTCTCTCTTCTGCTTGCTGCACCTGCAGTTAGTGGACGTAAGACATGAGAATGATCAAATTTCTTAAAGTTGCTAGAGGGCATTTGTTGTGGATTCATACCACACAAAAGTGCTATGAATGTTTTATAAACAATTTATTTTCCCCTGTGCCTTTGAAACTTGAAAATATTCATCCTGAAAAGGTATTTCTTTTTTATATCTTCACCTTCATCCTTTTTTTCTGAATTTACAAGTTTTCCTGAGATGCCACATTTTGTTGGTGACAGTTCAGCAGCAGAATGCTGGGGAAGGAAAGGGAGGCAATAAACCACCATTATTAGAGACTTGTGATTTAAAAAAAAGTCTCCTGAGTCCGTGTGTGTGTGTGAGATCAGGCAATAGGTAAGCATAGAGTAGTACAAGACAGCAAAGTAATACCACTGTTAAGAGGTAGTTTTACATGGTTTTTGGAGGGGGTGGATAGCAGTGTAGACAAAAATACAAGTAGCTGTAGTATGCAGTAAAGATATAGAGAGGTATAAATAGCATAGGTTGAGAAGAGAGCACATTGCTCTTGTTGAAATGAGAAGCTAAAATGTAGCTAAAATTGTTTAAAGTAATTGATCGTTATGATTTGCTTCATACGAAGTGAGATACTGGATGCTGTGTGTATATCTAATATAAAAAATACATTTTGAGGCCCAGTGTATTTTGGCTGTGTGGAAAAACGCACTTTTGTTGAAATTAACTATGATATCTGTGCAATCCACCCCTCATACTTTGTGTATCATATCCAAAGCGTTCCCTGGTCATTTACAGATGCTGTATTCAATAAGGCAGAAACAGAAGTGTTTGTTTTTTTGGTTACCTCAGTTTCAGTATTGCAAATAGAGAAAGTGAAGGTACTTAACAACTGCAATTACTGATTTCATGCAGATCTGGCACCTAAAATGTGACCAGCAAAAAACCTCCCAATGTGTTTTGTGATTTGCTGTCTGCTTTACTTGTCAGGTCAAGTGAATTAGTTATGGAAGGGAGGTGCTGTCAGGTGCATTGCAAAATCAGTCTGTTTTGTCCTCTATCTCTGAAAACAAAGAAACTCTCCACCCAAATGAGAATGCTACTTTACTGCGTTTCCAGTTCTTCTGCATTTTCATAAAATTCTAAACTAAAATAATGGGAATGTCTCTTTTTAAGTCTTTATGGTCTTGTCTCAGAATAGTCAATTAGGGTCTCTGCTCAGTCTCTGAAGTGTTGGGTGCCTTTCTTGTCGAAGATTTCCAAGTGTGTATAAGAAACATTCATACAAATTTCTATATGAAACCAGGGTCAGAGTTGTGTATGAGGGTAAGGGGGCTGTAGAGGACTGTCTGGTGTGTATGGTTTTGGTTTGGTCAGGAATTTTTGTTTGTGTTTGGTTTTGGTTTCTTCTTCAAGAGCGTACCATGTCTCTGAGCAGTGCTAGACTATGTTGGGAGGTATGCCTTTGGGTGAAGTTACACAGATTGTTTTTGTAGAGGACAAAACCTTTATCCCAGTGTAATAAAAACGTATTTCTGTGTATCACTGACACTATTGCCCACACATCAGGACATAAAGCTATGCAGGATAGTGTTTAATAGCTAGCTTGGAGTATCAGATCAATAATGTTCATAGCATTGCTTGCTTACCCCCTAACCTGCAGTTCTGTTTGTTCTTGAAGGGGTGTTTTACCTGTATGCTTGTAATTTCTTTGCAAGGTTCTTTGCCAGTAGTTTGTAATAACTATGCAAAAATTAAATCTGATTGGTATCAAGAAGGCCTATGCTGGATATGAGCAGTTGGCTATGATATACCAGCTTTATTCAGTGATCTTTTCTCAAAGCTTAATTGAAATTACCTAATAATCTCAGAATAAGTGAATCCATTTTTAAATTATCAAGTTCACTACCAAACATCATCTATGTCACTTTAAAGCCAAGTGGCTCCAGTGCAGTACCTTCTTCCTGCTTCGCTTCAAACGATGGAAAGGAGGAAGAATCACAGAATCACAGAATTGTAGTGGTTGGAAGGGACCTCAGAGATCATTGAGTCCAACCAACAGAATCATACAGTCATTTAAATGCTAGTTCTGCTAAAAGAGAGATATACAACAAAGAGGACTTTGAAATTTTATGTTGGATCATAATTTTTCCTAAATATTTTCCTAAATATTCCTAAATAGTTAGTATTTTAGGAATTGCTGTGTTCTTACTACTGCATCATTATTTCTTGCTGGATTTTTTGAGTCTCTGAAGCAACAAGTGTCTTAATTTTTTCAGAATGCAGAGTGAAAACTTTGGATCATGTGTTTATCCCATCATACCACCTGTACACAGACATTCTCGTAACTATCAGTACTGGATAATGCTGGTGAGAGAGCAGTTTTTCAGGATTTTTTAAGAATGGTATGTGTGCTGTGGATGGAACTTTTTCTTTTTCCAGAAGAGAAGGGAAATTGTCTTGTGGAAATACCATTGTATTTTTGTCACTGATGTGTCACTTTTGATATGATGATTAAAAGATCTTCCTTAACTTTGCACCTTCTTTTAGCTATTTTGTGTGGGGGTACGTTTCACCTTTTAAGCTTGGTGAAGAATTAAAGTTGATTTTATTAAAATAAGAATTCATTTACTCTTGGAAGGTCCTTACTCCTTGGGTAGAATTTGTCTATTGCCTAGTGCTGCATTATCAACATTATCTCAATTTTATTTAAATATATTGACTGAAATGTATTTTGTGATTAAATATTTTCTATAAAAGATACTCAGTTTTCAAAGATTTTAAATTGTTAGGAGGTTTGCATATCTTCGTTATTTTTGTGGCAGATGCCAAAGCAGCAGTGTCATATGTCCCTGAGCATTTTTGTCATTGTAGTGGAGTTTTTTTTGCTTGCCAGTTTGTTTTTTTTGTTAATATGAAATATGGATGCCTTTTTACAGAGCTTGGGGATGTCTGCGTGTTTAAGCTCCCCCACTGCATTGTTTGAGAGAAATGCAAGGCACAGCTTGATAAAAGTAAAGTTCTGCACAATTTTCTGTTGGAAGAACAAAATTAGCAGTCTGCCAAGATGCTTCTGTGATTTCTTTAGTAGTAATGCTTGTGGAAGGTAATACTGTTTCATGATGCAAATGCATTTTCTATTGATCATTATCTGTCATAGAGCATCCCTGAGAAGTGAGGGCTCTATTAGTAACTAAGTATGTATCATATAATTATTTTCTACAGAAATTTTACAGAATTATAGAACAATTCAGGCTGAAAAGGATTATAGGATGTCTATAGCCCAGTCTTCTGTTCAAAGCAAGTTCAGTGCTGAATTTCAAACTGCCTTTCTCTAAACTTTGACTGGTCAGGTCTTGAAAGTCTCTGAGGTCAGACTGCACAAACTCTTTGAGTAACCTCTTCCACTGCTTGACTGACCTTGGTGTGTGGAAAGTGCTCTTGTGTGCCCTTGTGCTCTCTCTTGTCAGAGCTTCCCTCAGTTTCTGACCAGTGTCAGAATGTTCTCCCACAATACAGGCTGGGAAGAGCCTGTCCTTGACATCATTCTAATCTTCTCTTAAAGGTTGAGGAACTGCTCTTAGATTCTTCTGAAGCCACCTTTTTCTGGGATGAACAAGCTGAGTTTTATCACCCTCCTTTATTTTGGTGTAGTTATCTGCTGTTGCAGAAGCTAGTTAGTAGAAGATATGTAGGATTAACTTGTTATTGTAATAATTTCTATTTATCCTCAAGCTTCCTTGAATTTGTGTAATCTGCTATTATGCTTTAACTTCTTGGGACTGGCTTTCATTTCATGGAGTCTGTAGAGTATGGTTTATCCTGTACTTGATGAGGACATATGTATGTTACTGCAGTACAAGTAATAATGCTGCCCTCAGCTAACTTGTGCTCAGAAGTGCAAGGAGATATTTGAAAACTATTAATTTGGCTCCTGGCGATATGCCCAAGCAGTAGAGCAGGAAGAATAACAAAATAACGACGACAAGATTGGAGGAAAAAGTAATGGTAGGCAATGATGGAATTAGAACAGCCTAACTACACTGTGATAAGGTTGAGTAAGACAGTATTTAATTGGGCATCCTGTTTCACATCAGGGAACAGTGATGAAACAGTGACTTCAGATTAGTTTTCTTATCATTGTTTCTTGAGGTCAATTCAGATTATGATAAATTTATCCCATAAGTGATAATTGGAGTGAGGTAGAAAAGCTGAGCTCCATAAAGCCTAAGAAAATGAGTAAAACTCCTGCAGTTTCTCCTGAGAGAAAACTCTTCTTGGTAAGAATGTAAGAGCCCTGGGGTGAAGAATGTGTTTTCTTTCTTGATATTTCCGCCTCCCCCTCCCCCAGGAAAAGAGGAATTTAAAGCTCCATTTTGTGATAATCATTGTGTGATAATGTTCCTGTTTGGCTTTCTTAGACCATACTAAGAATGCCCAAATATAAATCATACATGTTATGGATTTTTTTTTTTTTTTTGGTATGTGAGTACCACTTGGAGCTTTACAGTTTTTTGTAATTTCTGTTTATATTTTGTTCTGAACATCAAAAAATTAGTGATGTTGAAGTATTTAAAATGATTTTGAACACATACATCATATAATTTAATATAATACAGATAAAGCTTCTTGCCAAGTTTGATTTTTATAAAGTTAGATTTTAAAAAAATGAGATGATTCAACAAAAGAACATGGCACTGATCTTACTGAACAGCATCGTATTGCACTGTTTGGTTGAGCAAAAGTGACCGTTGCCTCTTGCTTGCTTTTTTTGTGCCTGTTGGATCTGGGGTGCATAGACCTCTACACCGCAAACACCGGAATGGTGAATGCCTCCTTTTTCAGTCGTACTGGAAGTGTCCAACAAAGACTGCAGGTTGGAACTACTCACACATCTCTACAAAGGAGCCTCTTGTCATTGCTATTCCTAATTTAATGAATCTTCTCCATTTGGGGCAGTTCCAGATAGAAGAAAGCTAATAGTGTACCTGTGCTTAAGCAAGCTTTAACAGTCTTGTTTAACCCTTAGATCTGTCACCTTGACATGGTTCCCAGGCAAAGCAGAGACATGTACTCTATATCCTGCTCTGCAGCTTAGCTGTTGCAAGATTTTAATTTCATTAATGTCAGTCTGAATTGTTTTCTGAAATGTAGGTGTCGTCACACTTCTGGAGCCACAATTATTCAATGTGGAATTAAGTCTTTTCTTAATAGGATATTGAGCATTAGAACAGTTTAACTTGGGAACCATGAGGAACATTGTCACCTGAAATATTTGATTCCTTTTTGTGGAACATAATTGATTTAACCTCTAGCTGTAAATTTCCTGAGGGAAGCCTTAGGCAAGTTCTGTGCTTTGTGTTATTTAGGTGGTCAGCCTAGCTGATTTGTGGATCTTGTGCAGTCTTGGAATCCATCAGTCTGTGTGAGCGCAGTCTCTGTGCCACTGCTGTAGTTTTTGCACATAGTGAAGGTTTCAGGACTTTATTTCCAGAGATACCTGGAGTAGTCTAGATTTCTAAATTGACCCATTTAATAAAGTTGACTACATTTTGTAACAGTTTCAGTGATCTTCCCAAGCAGTTTACCTCTTTACTGCATTTCCAAGATAAAAATTTGATGGTTCTTCTGTTACTGAAACAGCCTTTTACATAGTCTTATCTTTGACAGAGCCCTAGTATGTACACAAAAGCAAAGAAGATAATCCAGGAAGAAAAAGTCTTTATTATATTAAACCAGAAATAGGGTTTTCAAATTTCAAATAATATCTTATTGGAGGCTTGAGCAGAAAAGTTAGAAATTACTTGTGTAGTATTTCAGTTGTGATGGACACATCTGTTTAGTTAGTGGGGTGAGTGGAAGTAGGACCAATGTGACCCAAGAATTATTGAGGTGAAATTTTGAGCCCCTAGCTCAGAAAACTGATCCTGTGAGATTCGATGAAGCATAGTAGGAATGAAAACAGCAAAGTCTTAATTCTTGCAAACCTCTTATGTTTAAGAGGGTGTTGGGGGAGCTGCTGTAGAACCAAACAGAAATGGGCTTTTGTGTATTATACTGTATATGGAAAGTTCTTTTATCTTTGGTATTGATGTTGAAATAAAGAAACCAGAGATTATTTCTCATATACAGCTGTGGAATATCCAAATGTGATCAGATGTATTGATCCTGGTTTGGTTTAATGAGGTGCTGGTACTTGACCAAATTTTCTTCCAGCTTTGTAGCTCATCTCCTGGCCCCTTTGGCCAGTGGGCAGTGATACAGTTGAACAGCCAATGCTCTCAGTGCTTTATTGGTAGCTTATGTTGTAAACTGATTAGGTGGATGGAGGAGGGGGCCTAACACCTGCAAATTGTTCAGAAGTCTGTGTGCTGCAAAGCCTAGCTTCATGAGGACTTCTCATGGGTGGTGTGAGAGCAGGCCCCCAGTTACACTCTTTCTGAAAGCTGTTGGCACAGTATGGCTTATGAGGCAGTTCTGAGATCGGAGCAACAGCGAATAGATCTGCTCCTTCTGTCTAAGCTAAGAAGTATTTCTTCCTGCTGGCTGCAGATCTGTGCAGTCCACATCCTAGAATCACAGTTTGGGCTGGATCTCCACCTGAGGAAAGCTCAAAATTTATATTGTAAAGTCCATGGCATGTGCAGGGATTGGCAGTGAAATTTTTTTTGGTGTGTTTCGCATAGTGAAAAAAGTGTCAAGAATTATATGGTGATTGCTTGAAGCTTGCTTCCCCGAAAGTACTGAAGGATTTATGTATTTAATTAACATTTTAAAGCATTTGTTTTAACAAACAAAGGAAATAGTTTGTATTACTGGTGCAACTGGAAGTCAGTTGAGGCTGGCTTTAGCACAGTATGTTACTGGCTGCTTTGAAGTAGTTATTTAATATGTATGTTTAGTGCTAAAGGTATTACTGTAACAGAAAAATGCTGAATGCTTATCTTTATAAAAGTGAGCCCTAATAAGCTCATAAATTCTTTGCTTTAAAAAAAAAAATAAATCTGTGCTTGCAGAGCCTTCAGTAGAAGCAATGTATGTAAATGGAAATTTAAGCTTTCAGCAGCTTGAGTGGTCTGTTGACTTATATGAGAAGCTGGAAGCAATTGCCTGTGAAAGCATAAATAAATGTCTGCAGGAAGAGACCCTGTGTTTCCAAAGAAGTGATGCTGCAAATGAATAGTGCATGTGGGAGTGTAGGCAGAGGGTTATTATGGAAGTTTGCTTGTGCCTACCGGATAGGCACCTTTGTTGGTGTCTTTGAATACGGCTTCAAAGTCCATGGTGACACATTTTTAATGTCTGTGTTCTGATGAGGTGTAAATGATCAGCCTTTTAATCTGTGTCAGCATTGCTGTGCTCTTGCTATTTTTCAAATGTTAGAAATGATACGTGATTTAATGACTGCTGCAAGATGCAGTTAGCGTTCATTTGGGAGAGCTTCTCTTCTAATCTCCCTGGAAATTCCTGTGATTCTTTCCTGCCTTTTATTGTAGGAGAGAATGTTATTTATAAACTAAAATGTAAGGCACCTTCTGCACATTCAATATTTTAACTGTATATGTTTCCTGGCAATTACATTTAAAAGAAACAATAAATTAGAGTGGGGAATTGGGATTGTGTTTCTCACATAAGACGTGTTAATGGTGAGCCTGCTTTTAGGGATAGGATTGTACAGCATCAAGACAGGTCTCCTGCCAGGTGGTACTGCTGATAAATGCTTTTGTTGCAGATTTTTGTAGTTCTGGAGCATGAATAAAATTATGTAACACATAGTGGAGGGGCTTTATTGAAAGGGCACCTGAAAGCTGTGGGGGAAATGGTGAATCACAAACCAAATTACTATTGGAAAAGGAAAAAGAGTAGCCATTTCTAAGTCCTTATTGGGCCTGAAGAGCAGTTTTCTATCACCTGCTTGTAACATCTGCTATTTTAAAAGTCGCTGGCTTTGTTTTAAGGATGCTGCATGAAATTGGACTTCTTTTAAACGAGTCTTCAGACTTGTTAGCTGGACTTTTTTAAAAAAAGTGTTCCATGGGCAAACTACAGAAATTATAGCTGACAGGGATGGATTTTTGTGATACTTTTTTTTAAATGTTATTTTTTTATTTTAAGGACTATTCCATATTATCAGAGGTACAGACAACTTCAGCTTTATTCAGTGGATTTTGCTATTGTCTGCATAACCTTGCAGATGTTTTGCAACTAATTCAGTAATTATTCTGAAACTGTGTCTCCTGATGGATTACATAGAGACGACCATTAAACAGTGCTTAAATATATTTATTATGTCATTATTTAAAATTAAGTAACAACTGTACAGCAATCCCATTCTTGTTTTGTGAATATAAGTAGTAAATTACTCTGGTATGATACTGCATCTTGGTGCTATTTTATGCAATGTAATGTTAATAATGTAGTCTTCCTCCGTTCATTAATTAGTGTGCTTGATATTTTAATCTAAAGCAAGTTACTGGTTTTGTATGTTAGAGAATTTCATAGGCAAAAAACTCTCTATTTACTTTAAAAGCTGAGTTTGTGTTTATATGATTGGCTTGGGTTTTTTGTTGTGTTCTTTTTTGACTTATCCCTTTCCTGCGATGTAAAGATTCTTCTTACCTTCTCATGATGCACATGGAGTAGCAATGCAGCTACTCTCTTCAGTCTCTCCCCTTATCTAGACTGATTTCAGTTTTTTCGGTGTTTTCTCACTGTTCTCTGTTTTTACATCTATGGTGATATTGATGCTGCCCTGTCTTCAGTGGGAGAGAAACTTTGGGTCTTTCTGGAAGTATGGTGCCCCAAGAGTATCACACTTCAAAAATTTGATGATGCAGAAGTAGAGCAAAGCATTTCTCTCATGTTTTTTTCAGATAAGCAATACTGGGAGGGGAAAAAAAAACATAAAATGGTCACTTTAAGGTTAATGAAGGTTAAAGTTCTGCTTCTGTCTGGGATATGTATTAGTTCAGTTTATATAAAGTTTAGCTATAGCATCAACAAAAAGCTGTATTAAGAAAAAAAACCTCTAGATAATTAACTGATTGAAGAGGTATCTCTAGAAGTAATCACTTAAGGAACCAGTATCTCTGTCTTCAGTAAGTCTTTTCTGGAAAAGAGGTGGAATCTATGTTCTTTATGTGAACATAGTTACTATCTTTAGGCCTAACTGATTTAGAAATATGTGTGCTTTCATATAGATGTCATATATGTTATGCCCCGTGCCACTGATCCTAAAAGAGATATCTCTTGTCCTGGCAAAATTTTCTGCTTTCACATGACAGAGGCTGATAATATCTTTTCTAGTGAAGATCCTCCATAATAAGCTCTGTGATAATAGTTGTTAAAGAGTTTAAACTCAAAACTTAAGCGTGTAAGTAAAAACTTTCTGGTATCTTGCAAACTGGAGTAGTGTGAATTCTCCCAACTAAATATAAAACGTTGGGATGTTTGCTATCCTATTCCATTAGTGTCTTAATTTATGAAGTTAAAATGGAAGGTAGCCTAAGCTACATTTGCCTGGCATTCATGGTGAGAACAGAAACGGAAGGTATGCAACACTTTTGAGTAGAGAGCAGAAGTGCTACTCTGCAATTTTAAGAAAAACATAGTGTTTTATTTCTGAATACATAATTGTTTAGATGTCGGATTTGGGTTGTTTTTTTTTCTTTACAGGTTATTAATGCTGCTTTAGCTCTGGCTGCTAGACCAAAAAGCCAAGTTGTGAAAAACAACATGGAAATGTATAGGAGTACGTGGGAGAATCACATCCATGTTCTTACTGAAGCCGTGGATGATATAACAAGTATTGATGATTTTCTTGCTGTATCAGGTATGATAATTTTCTGAATCTGATTATTCTTTTATATGCTTTGAAAACTTTTCATAACATTTGAAAAGGAAACCAATGAAAGATGAGTGTGCGTAAGGTTTTGTGAAGCTGTTACCTCTGTTTAAGGTGTCCCCACACAGTAGGTGTTTCTACTCTGCACAATGTGCAGCTCAGTAGAAGTAATTAGAGTAAAGTGTAGGTGCATGAAGCAGAATGGCTCCATTACAGTGGGCATGTTTATCCATCCATCACAGGTTTGTTTAGCTCTAGGTCTAGCTCTAGGTAGAATCTTCTCTGCACCTCTGAGCTCTACTTCTGGAACAGGATACGTGTATTAGTGTACATACACATAAACAGGAGATTTTCACAATATTACTGTGGAACCAAGTTTTTTGACTTGACTTAAGTTGGTGTAACATGGAAAGGAAGAATAACTTGTCTCATCTTCATGAAATGTGGTGTAACTTTTGTGTTTGCGTATGGCCAGTGGGCATTAAGTTTGCCTGTTTTTCTTTGGCCTTAATTCCATTTGTTAGGACTATTTGATTTATGCAGCAATGTAGAACATGAATAGTTCTCAGAAATCAGTAGCTTGAAACCATTATAAGTGAAGTCAAACTAAGTTCATTTGCCTAAATGATTATTTTCTCACTAAACATGAGGGTGGACTCTTGTCTAAAAGGGACCTTGGCTTGGATATTTATTGCTCTAAAACTTACTTGTACAGCTTTACTGTTGTAACTGTTTGACTGGAATCACCATAACTGTTTCTTGTGATTGGAATGTGGATATTGCAGTGCAAAAAATGTGAGCAGAAATTGGGTGTTTTTTGGGTCTGAAGAAGTGGCACCAATGAGTTGCTGCCAGCAATAGAGAGGAGTCATAGTTCACCTCCCTGTTCCACACTGTGCCAGTGGGGTGTGCAGACCTGTGGAGGAGGTGTAGGGAAATGGCTGTCCCTCTGAATGGAATTGTGAAGAGCATGCTCCAAATGTAAAGTGGGCAAGGGATCCTCTAAAACTGAAATGGTGAAGGCTAGAAATGGGTTTTAATCTTTCCCTTGGAATTTAAGAATACTTTGTTGTTCCTAGCATCAATAGATACGGTGAGATACCACAGCATCAGAACAGAAGTTGCTTTTTAATATAAAACTGTGTAATCAGAAACTACTTTTAATTAATGGGAAGCAGAAAAAGATCATAAATCTCTTGTAGAAAGCAGGTTTTTTGTGTCTGAATGGTCTTGTGTCCCCAACAAAAAAGAGCTATTTTGCTTTCTGTATTTTGCTGCCATAATCTTGTAGCTTTTGTTTCACTTCAGTGAAGCTTCCCCATTTTCACACTAACAAAAATAGACAATAAAAAAGAAAATTATTTTATGCCATTTTTCCAAAGGTCCAGTTCTAAGGAAGTAATTTACTGTTAACATGGAGCAAATTGCAGCTTCCCTTCTTTACTGACATTATAGCTTCAGATCTGAAGCCCCTGATGCTACTGCAGTTTCTAGACTTGGAAGGAATCTTTAACAGTTGATTAGGATGCAGGGTGTCAGGTGAACTTCATTAACATGTTGTGTGGCATGTGAAAAATGGCAAAATAGGGGAACAGAATCAAAGAAAAGAAGACATTGCAAGAGAACTCTGGAGATTATCTAAAAAAGCATCTTGCACAGAGCAGGACAAACTTCACATTTCCTACAGCAATTTCATTTTAAACATCTTCAGTTGTACATGATGCAAATCTTGTTTTTCCTTTGTTGCTAGTTATTAATATACAGGAAAACTTAAGCAATGCAACACTTAAGCTGTTATTCATCTACTGCAATAATACCTATAAAATGTCTACTTGGTCATTCCCTTCTATCAGTTGCGTCACTGAAAGAAGAATGCTGTTAATCAGAGGCAGAGCAACTATAGTAAATTCTTGTAAATGTGTTGTTAGAAAAGTGTTTAAGATTATATAAAATTAACAAAGCTTAAAAATAATGCTTAGGGTATGATATCTGTGCCTTTAAAAATTATTTATTTGATTTAGATTAATAGATCTGGAAGTCATATCAATGCTATGCCACTTATAAAATCTGAAAGAGTTACTAAATTGCTTAGATCTTTAAAAAAAGTTTTTTCATGTTTATTTTTTTAGTTGTATACACATTCTTTGAGAAGTAAAAAGAGAAAGCTCTGTGCCTTTTTAGAATTTAAACCACTACTAAAATGAATCAGAAAAACTGTATATTTGTGTACATCCATATCTATGTTCCTGTACGTATGCACACACATTTACACAGAACTATATATATATATCGGGGATCTCTGAATCACTGCATGGGTTTTGGAAGATGATGGTACTGACTGGAGTTAGGACTTCCTGAGTGGATGCCCTCTGGTAATGCAGTAGTTGTGGTGAAAATTATAATGCATGTAAGTCAGAAAGTATACCCTTTCTTACAATAGCAGAGGCTTTACATAAGTGTTTCATTTGTAATTGTTTGCTTAAAATTGTTTACTAAACCAAGCAACTGAAAGGTATAGGAGCAAACCACTATTTGATTCCTAAAAACTGCAGTTAGCATTAAAGCTCTTTTTGTTTTCAAGTACTTCAGTACCTTAAATAAATATTGAAGTGGATAGAAAGCAACTTTGTTATTTACATAACAATATATTTCAAAGTATTTTAACCATATATTGATGTTTCAAAATTTGCTTCAGAAGAAGTAAGCTGCCTTCTTACCGCTGTGGCTGAGATGCATATAATTCTCTGAAATGCCCTTGTCATTTTTCTTCCCCTTAAGTCTGATATTGCTGCAGCACCGGGGGGCAGGAAAGAACGCTTTACCATTTCTGTGACTTACTGGTACAGGGGTGTTGAACATTTTTTGTAAGAGGTCCCTGGCGGAAGCACCCTAGGTTGTTAGACTCATTGTTGAGTGAATTTTGTAGCAGCTCAATTTCTCTTTGGTAATTTTTTTGACTAAACTCTTTTGGTTTTTAAGTGCTATTTTGGAGATTTTTTTTTTACATCCTTTGGAAGAGCTGTGTGAGATGGACTTTGGTGTCTCAGTGCTGCCCGCGTGCATTGCTTGTGTTCCTCGTAGGCTTTCTGTTAATTTCTGTTGTATGAGGTTACAGAAGTGTTTTAAGTTTCCTAAAATTCTTTGCCTCCTTATTCTCCTAGGCCCATGAGTACTGTTGATTTCACTAAGTTCTCTTATCTTACTAAAGTTTACCTGTAAGAGAACTTTATTCCTGGAGTCATAGTCTTTCCATATAGTTCGCTCTGAACTAAAGTCGAGCCTGTCTTTTTTACGAACCATAACCTCTGTTCTTAACAAAAGCAATTCTCAAATAAGTGATTTTTTTTTTTTTTTTTTTTTTTTTTTTTTTACAAAATCTGATGAGCATTTATTTCTTAATCTACAGCTGAATGCATTTTGCAAGACTAGTTTAATGTCCCTTTTTTAATTCCATTGTCAGTGGACAAATATATGTCCATTTATAGATACTTGGGAGAGCGTCACTTTGGCTGGATGATTTAGTTTTTTTCTCCTGGATACAGAAAAACTATTAGAACCGCATAAAATTCTATAGATTTTCTTACTGATCTTCCAGCCTGATGTATATCTTGTTGGAGCTGGATTTCTAATAACTTCTGAAGTTTGTTTTTTCAAATCTGTAGCAGATCCCTAGCATTTTCCAGTGTCATACAATAAAAGCATATCTTTCATACACTTCTTCAAAATGGCTTTGAACCAGAGGCATTTTTTTAAAAAATCATGCTATCCTTTTTGTATCTCTGACTTTTCACATGCAATTATGTGCAACTACATTTCCAGTTTTGTAATATTCTCAGAACTTCACACATTCTTCCTGATATCTGCCCTGTAGTAGTTAGTCTGCTGTTGAGCCGTCATTCTTTACTATCCGGTGTCACATTCTGTATGAAGGTATTCATTCTTAAGAAATAACTTTCTTTATGCAGCTTTTCCTTTAAATCTAATCATATTAATTTATCCAGGATTATGTCATAGTCTATCCAGTGCTGCTTTTTTCTTTTTGTCTGGGACCTCAAATCTTTTGAAACAGTAATTTATATTAGCCATTACAGTCTGAGGATGGAAACAGGCCAAGATGTGGGGGTGGTAACACAATGTGGTAACATCTTTTTGTTACATGTGAAGGGAAGAGAAAGCATTGTTTGGTAGTATAAGCCCCCTTTTTCTTTTTTGAAACAGAAGCAGCAAACTTCAAGGTGAAAATAGGTTAGAATTTAACTTGCATTAATTTATGGCATTTTGAGAGAGAAGGATGGTAAGCAGCAGAGGTAATTAGCGTAATTCACCGTGTCCTGCTCAGTGCATTCTCTCTGCTCACCAGAGGTCACGGCTCTTTTAGGATCTGTGGGATGACTCACACTGATTGTCACAGATCAGCAATGAAATTGGCATCCAAACTAAAATTGCAGTCATTGTTCCAGCTTCAGGCACTCTTCTGCTGATGGAGGGGTGAGAGGGAAGGAGCTGTTAAAACGTGAATTCTTTGTGTTGGGGTTGTGTTGTGCCAGAATCACACTGAATGATTTCTTCATTTTTTGATATATATTTCATAATTGCAGGAATTGTTAAATAATGGAGCTCCATAAATAAGTTGATCATGCAGTAGAGAATCATTGTAAGATAAACAAGTTAGTCAATGTAAGGGAAAAAAACTTATCTGTTCACAGTATTCGTTTCTAATGTGTATTTATTAGCAAGTTTTTAAATTGTTTTGTATTTTCTTCTTTTGTCTGGAGTGCATGTTGATTTTCTTTTATTGTTGGCGTTATTTTCCCCAGCTTAATCGCTAGAAGGTTTGGCTGGTAGAAAGAACTGCTTGCTGCCCCATTGGTTTGAATCGGGAGACAAATTCTGGGCAGGAGACAACTGGAAGGAGAATGGAGATCAGATATGATAAATTTTGCACGTCTTTGTGTATCGTGCCCTCCTGTCAGAATACAGGTTCTAATTCTTATGGCACTAAATCAGCATCTGGAAACAGACTGTATTTTTGTGCTCTTTGCACCATTGCTAGAGAATGAATCATACACTTCAGACCTTACCTTTTGCACACAGAAACTTGTACAACTAGCTGTGTATATACTGATGACATTGCTCAAGTTGAATTGTGACACTAACCTTGTCAAAAAACTTTGGAAGTCTTCATTCTGTTCTGATGATCATATGGGATTTTTGCATGTTAAAAATTGCTACAGGTATGAGCCTAGACGTGGCAAGAGCTCTTTGTTAGAGGTGCCATTTCAAATTAAGGTCATTGTAAATACATAGAGGCAAATGTTAGCACATTTGGAATTGCTGAAACTGTTTTTAAAATTTAGAGGAAGAGAACCTTTATGTTGTCTAAATGCCTTTTCAGACATATTAGTCCAACTCTGTAAAATCCTGTTTACCCTTTTTCACTCATACTCCAATGGAAGTTTTAGATGGCAAAATTACTTAATGCCAACTACTGAAATGCAGTTAAAATTTTTGAAAGGTTACATCTAATGTTATAGCATTTCAAAGTTTAGAAAACATTTTAGATTTAATTTCTTCTCATTTTATTCCATAATCTCTTGAGTTCCATACTAGTGTGCATTTCCACTGACAATTCCCTATTTCCTTCCTTCTCATCCCAAAATATTCTAATTTTTTCCCTTTGAAATTTATCCTCTAAAACTTCTAGAATCTCCTTCCTTTCTACTTCCACTATCATTTAAAAAAACAAAAACAAAAAACAAAACAAACAAACCTCCCAAAACGGAAAACAGAACAAAACCCACAAGACCCCCCTCAAAAACCCCTCCAACTTCTGCAACATTCGAGTACATTTCAGGTAAGGCTTTAAAACTTTAATGCTTTGTTTCTTAATTTAATAGAACCACTTGCAAACAGAAACAGTGCATGACATCTGGAGTTTTTCAGGTGCGCTTTATTCTGTTGTGGTTTTATTCAGTGATTTAGGAATGTATGTTTGCTTTCCTCTGTCTGAACACCTGCACTAATCCTGCATGAAGGAAGATGCTAGTCTGAGGTTGTTGAGGTTCAGGTACTTCTCCAGGCAGAACTCTTCTGTGCTTTTCTAGTCACTTGTTCTATGCCAAGGTAGACAGTTTTACTTAAGGCTATATATAAAGTGTTGGATGTAATTTCGTCTAATCAGATTATTATGTTATTTCATTGTCTTGAGGTTTTTGGCTTTGGGGTTGTCTTCCTCTTGAGCTTTTCTTTTTTCTTTCACAATTGTTGTTTTCCAGGAGCACATCAAATAAGTGATATCTTCCTTCCATTACAGAACAGCTTGCATAGAGACCACCCAGTAGATTTTAAGGAGCATCACTGGAGAGGTTACTTATTTTCTACCTATATTGGCTAGCTAATAGTTGGGTGTTTTTATTGTAGGGAGAGATGTAGGAAAAATCTCAGTTTCCCACTTCAGATATTTGTGGTAACTCTGCTATTGTAGTACTGTAACGAAGTACTATGAACTCATCACAACCATGAATAATACCATTAAGGCTGTTCACTTCAAGTCATGCATCACTGCAATTATAGGAGTGATTGCATGTTTGTGCATTTGTGTGTATGTGATTGAATTATTGTGGTTAAAACACTCTCATTTCTAATTTTAATTACTCTCAATTTATGGTAGTTGGACTTTACTTGTGACTTGTAATTGAGCAAATGGGTATTACATGAACCCAGGACTCAGCTCTGGTGAGATTGTTTCTATTAACTATGGTTGCTTTTTTACTAACCCCTAAAGCAAATAAAAATCAGGCTGTTCACCTTTTTCTCTTTAAAAATCAGATCACAAAAAGCAGAAAATGGGTTTATGCCACATCAAATGTAATAAGTGAGTATGTTTGTCTTTAGCTTAAAATACTCTGCTGTGTGCCATAGTAGAGTGAAGTCCATCTGTGGAGGTGGCCTGTGACCATCAGTGGTCTCTACCATTACAGCTAGATTTTGTAGTGTGCTAAGACTCCTTTCCATTGCCAAATGGAAACCAAGAGGCAGTGCTTCAGAGGCCAAGGCAGTGCTGGGTCATGTGTGTACTTCTTAAACTCCATATGCAGGTTTTATTTAAAAATCTTATGCAATTTGTAACTATATTTATATACCACTTACCTGCACAGAGACATTCTGCTTCATTTTCACCAGTGCACACATAAGTGCAAGTCAGAATCTTTGGCCTGTTGATTCTGTTGCCATGGAAATTCCACCTAATTTCTTGTCTCTGATGGTTTCTGCTGCTGAGGAATGTAGGAGGCCTATAAACCTGTATAGAAGGACCTCTTTCTGGGCGAGTCTGGACTGTCAGTGGTACCTCACAGCTCTTGGTTTTACCCTGAAAGAATTTGGGAACATAGGAGTCTCTTTTTGGTGTAAGACTTAAGTCACAGCTAGTCTGCTCACCAGGAGACTTGCTTCAGAGAAATTATATTGAAATATCCTTAGACAAGATATCCTGTAATATCTTAGGAAGACTGGCTTATGTTCTGAAGCCTGGAGTTAAATAAACAGAAAGCTTGGCCTTACTTCAGAAAAGATGAACACGCTTTGATCCCAGAGGACTGGAGGTGAAATAATAAAAGCTCTGACACACCTTTTTTTTTCTATCTTGTCTATCATCCTCCCTTTTTATAGAGTTTAATAGCACTGATTGGTTATTTTCCCCAAAACTGTGTTAGAAGCACATTTACAGTCTTGATATCTGTAACTGAGATTCATGTCCCAGTTTTGTGCCATATGCAGAAGAGATAATGATAGTAATCTCAAGGTCATTCTAATTTCATCTTTTTGCCTTTGAAAATAATCATGTCTTCCTAAGAGATCCATCACAACTTCATGTTACAGAAGATGAACACTAAGGCAAAACACCTCACAGTATGTGAACAAACAAGAATAACAGAATCACTGTTTATTTCTTCAATCTGTCTTTTCTGTTATCCTGTTTTTAAGTGCTTCTGCACTGACAGTTGATAATTGATGCAACTGATTTCTGCATGTTTAAGTTTAACTTCTACATCATATTTTCTGTTACAACATCAAATAGTTATATCAGGAAACAGTGAATATTTGAATATTTGCAGCTATTTTACAGACCACCATTCCCCAGCTCTCTCAACGTTTCCCCATAGGAGAGGAACAAGTGGCCTGAAGACCACAGAGCTCTCCATTGGTATAAGACCCCATTTCCCAGCTACCATCATCTCCGTGCTTTCAAAACTCAACTAAGAAAAGGGACATGATCAACTCAAGCACTTGCCTACACAACTTGCACTAACATGAGAAGAGTAACATATGGTGGCCCAGGTGCCCATGAACACACACAAACCTGTTTTGGAAGCCAATTCTCAAACAATTACACCACTGGAGGGAAACGCATGGACTGCTCATAGATGGAAAGACCTGAGGTGGAGGTTTTTTACACTGACTACAGTTCTGGAAACCTTTCACCTCTGTAAAGACATGGGGTGATTTTTCTCCAAGGTTTGCTCACAGGCTGCCTCCGAATCTGAGGTCGCTGATGCATGGTGAGCTTGGGCTGTTCCATGAATTGAATTGTCAGAGTGGTCTCATGTCTCTTTGGGAAGTCTGCTCTCCCTGCCTTCTTGGTTTCCATTTCATTATTGCTAAGGAAGCAACTGAAGACCTTGGCCAACCCACCGTCTGCTTGGGGTTCTGAGCTGGCCACTGCAGTGAATCAGTGGGGACTTGCAGAATGGTGATGAGATGTGCTCACCAACCTCTTGGTCCACAAAGAATAGGACGGTGAAGCTGCTTCATGGCTTTCCTGCACAGCTACAGCTGGAAGAGAGAGCTGAGAAGAGCTCAAGCATGTCCTTTTGTCATGACCAAC
>JAOXNG010000002.1:5236347-5247709 GCA_028566535.1 Scolopax minor
TGTGCCTGTCTTTGTGTTGTTTTTATCTGTGTCAGAGTTATGTTGATTATCTCCCCATCCATTTCACTAGCCAGCAGAGGCAATCAAAATCTGAATAAATTTCTCATATGCTGTTTTAGGGAGGGAGATTCCTTGCTGCCTTGTTTCACGTGACTTTGTCGTGAAACCTTCCCAAATAAATCATTTCACATAAAACCCCAAGAATTTTCCATGAACTGTTAAATGTGTTAGTAATAAGAGTACATTGAGTAGTAACAGTGTACATAACTGAACATTAAAAAAACCACCAAACCCAGAAAAAAAACAAAGAAGCATGAAAGATGAGGAAGGAAACAAAGACTTTGTTGAAAGTACCTGCAGCTTGTGACTGGATCTAGCTAAGTGGATCTTCACTGCAATCATCCCCTTTGCTTTGGGGTTTTCCTGCCTTGGGAATCCTCAGTCCCACGTACAGGGCTGTGTCCTGAAAACTGCTCAGGGTGGAGTTAGCCAGTACTATGGAGATGACTACTTTAATGCATACAGATGTGACAGAGAAAACAAGTTCTATGGTCTTTTCATTTTCAAGTATGGGAGCAATGTATTTCAAGCACAGCTACAAAATTTGTAGGCCATATATACTGGCAAAAGTGAGAACAGTGGCTCACCTGGCTTCTCTACTGCCTGTTTTCAAACAACTTGAGAAGTTCTGCCATTATAAATGAAATATCTCAGTTAGCTTCTCACTAGATGGAGCAAATGTGTGTCAACCCAGCAGAGGAAATAGGAAATACATTTTAGATCAGCAGGACAACAAATCACTTGTATCAAAACTACTATTCTGTTCTTGTTAAGTATTAATTTTCAGAGTTCAAAATGGAAGCTTCTAAATTGTGGTGAAGTTTCCTACTTAATAAACACAAGCAAAGGATACACTTTGCATGGACCTGTGTATCAATTGTCATGATTTTCATGGAGTGAAGATGAGCTTTGGTTACTGAGGAGTATGATTGTCATAGCTATATTTGATCATATTTTCTGTTGTTATTTGGGATTTAAACTTCTTTTTAAAAATGCCATACCAAAACCATGCTTCCTTGAAGTGAAGTAACTGGAAAAAAATTAAACAAGCTTTTGGGTTTCCAAGTGAGTCCTCAGTTACCTGATGAAGAATGTGAAGTCTTGAAATACTAGTTTCTTTTGTGATGACGCTGTTTCATTTTGTAAAAACTACTACCTCATCTATCTTCCTTGTATCTTGTAATCTTTATGGTTACAATGCCATTACTAATTGGGATTTTCAGGCAACTTTCAATGTCTCCCAACTTTTTAGTTTTAAGTATGTGTTCAGTACTTTTACAACAGCATAACTAGGTCAGTATTTGCAGAAATTGAACTCTCTTTGAATTGTCCTAGGCATGATGCAAGAGTGGCATACCTACAAAGGGCCATCACACTTCAATGGGTGCAACCAAACTACAAGAAGGAATGAAAACAGGGCTGAAACACAGGTTTCCTGCAAAAGAGGTGTAACTTCCAATAGAAAATAGGTGCTAAAACTCCTTGTGCCCATTTACTCAGCAGTGATAACTTCACAGTTTTTACTTTAAAAGGATTTTTCAGAAGACAGTTCTCAAAAATTTCACTTTTCACAATTATACTCCTCTGCTCACATCCTTCCCGTCTCCTGGGCTGTTTATTGAGAAGACTGCTATCCTGATGTATGCTCAGTGAGAACTGACAACGCAGGAATTGTCACATGGAGTCAGGCTATTGATCTGTCTAGCCATTTGCAATGGTGATTAATCTTAGCTTTTTTTGTCTTAATCTCTTGGAGCAGGATGCTAAGAATTTGCTTACTGTTAAACAAGCAATCAAAACCTTCTAGGATCCAGTAGTAATGAGGTAACTTTTGCCCCATACTGTGAGTACACAGCATTTATTATTTTTAAAACCCCAACTCTTTACCACATAATATTATCTTTTAAAATTAAAAATACTTTCATCTTGCAGTATTAAAGTTCATCATTTATTCTCATCATAAATTGTTTGGTCTTCACCGTAGTTTTATGTTCCTACCAGTAATCTTACCTGAAATCAGAGCTTACATATATAAAAGATCTTTTGTGCAATTTTCTCTGTTAGTAACAAGAACTGTTTTGTCACCAACATTTGAAATACAACTATCTCTAATGCATACAGACTATGGCAGGATAATGATTTTACTATTACTTAATGACAAATTCCTTAGCAGCAGCTGGTGACAATACAGCTATCAAAGGCTGAGTTCTAACCTCTGGTTTTATTAATCGTTTGTTAGCCTTAGATTCATAATATCCCAAATAGTGGGACATATAGAAGATGTCATTTTAAGGGAAGGGCCAATAATAGATTTCAAGAACAGACATACGATTATTTTTAATGGTAAATAAGGGGGGATGGTATTCGGCATAGCATTGAGATGTCATAATAATGACAGAATATAGGATTTTAATTTGCTCTTTATAATGTGGGGTTTGGTTGTTTTCAAAATAACACTCAAAATAGTTGCTTTTAGCAAAAACCTGAAATGTACTTTTAGTGAATAGATAGCAGCAATTATATGAGGATCTTACTAAATTAGTCAGGAAAATAAGTGATGCTTGCAATTTCTTATTCTCCCTCTAGTGCATCCAAACTCTGGCAGCCTGTCATCTGGTAGAATTTAGTGTGGGATAACGGTGAGGTTGTGACTCATACGCAAAATCATTAGGCACTGGCTAAACATTTGCAGAGAGCCCATTTGTGATACATTTACCATAGTTTGTTACACTCCTTGACATGATGAAATTTTCAAAATACGGGGATTAGTCAAGTGTCCAGAGTAGAATAAATGATCTCTAAACCCATTCTGTTCTCGGTGAAGAACATAATAGCCAAATTCTGATCCTCCTGGAGTACGTACAAGCATTTTTGTTGCTGCTGTGATATTTACATACCACAATAACTCCTGTATTTGCATTGGTATAATAAAGATCACTCATTATCCTGGCTCATGTTAAGATGTTAGTGTGCACTGTGTTTTGGTATTCGTTTGGCAAAAAGATCAACTGTTGAAACCAAAGTAAGATAAAACCTAAGAGCATATAACAACAGTTTAAAGGTCAGTGTTTAATAGAATGTTAGGTAAGTGGTGATAGCTTCCTTCCTTTCATATCATGATTGCTCTTTGTCCATTTACATTGTATGCCTGGAAATTTTAGACTTGGCGTTGCGTTATTTTTAACACATGAGACCCTTTATTGGCAGGATTGGTTGATGGTTTCGTGGGTGTATGTGACCTTCAAAAATTAATAATCTAGATAAAGTTGTTTGGATAATCAGTTTTGAGGAACGTCTGCATAAAAAACTGTGTTGGAGAAAATGATGTAAAAGCTAGTGAAACACATTGTTGTACAAAGATTGGATTAAAAAGCAAATAAGCTAACAAGCACACTTGAACCCAGTTTGGAAAGAATGGCAGAGATCTAAAGACTAAGGCCAGGCCTTGGTTTTATTAATTATTCTCTTTAAAGTCCTTGTAGAAAAGCCAGAAAGGTTTGTCATCAGAGTGGGCTTTATTTCCTAGATAGCATCATAGAATAGTGTGGGTTGGAAGGGACCTTAAAAGGTCATTTAGTCCAACTCCCCTGCAGTTAGCAGGGACACCTTCAGCTAGATGATGGAGGGCAGGGGGCTGGTTGGAGGCAGCCAGCAGGCTTGCACTTAGGCTGACCCGATGTGCTGTGTTGAGAAGTGAACCCCTATGAGAGTGCAGCTCTAAAGAGCAACAAATTCTTGTTCTACAACTTGCAGTTTTGAAATACCAGATTAATAGATTGGTATTTTTATCTATGAAAAGCTTACCTGAGACTGTCATTTAGAGTTGTCTTACACATTAAGTGTCATTTTCCTGTCCTCTTTGCTAAGATTTCTACATTTAGGGTGATAATATTTATGTATTTTAACTTTACAGAAAAATGTAAATAGAAGAATGTATCGATACGATTCTACAAAATTCTCCCAGTGCCTCCTAAACCATTTTTTTTGGTAAATATATACAATTTGTAGTGGGGTGGTAATGGTATGTAGCTCTTAATGACATGGCCTAAAGTTCACCTACAAATAACGTGACTGCGTCAAAATTTTTAACCATTTTGCCCTGTCACAGTATCTTGAACTCCATGTTTTATAGAAGAAGAAACCAGGGGATTGTCAAATATTCCCAAGTGTGCTTTCACAAAGGAACGGTAGCCTGCTACCATGAATCCAACTTTGTGATCATTGAGGGAAAAATTGTAACTAATATCACACAATACATTTGTATATGTAGTAACTAATTATGTGCAACTTTAAAAAGAAAGTAACTTCTTTTTTCTCTAAACCTCTCACTGATTGAAGGCTATTATCTGCCTGAGGGCTCCGGTCAACGTAATCCTGAGAGGCTAAAGTTACTCTGTGTTAATACCCTGTTATTGGTCCTCTAATAAGAGTGTCTCAGTGTTTCAATTAAAGTGAGGTTGTGGTAGTTTTTTTTTTTTTTTTTTAATTTCATAGGTATCCACCCACAACAAAATCTGATTTTTCCTTTCACTGGTGTTTTCAAGCAACTTGTGCATGGTAACAGCTTTTGGATACTGTGGAATTTTTACTACGTCTAATTCTAAGACTAAAACTGGGAGACTTCAACACACTGTTAGTCTTTGCTTGAAAATAAAATACTCCTTTTCCCTGCTTTACCAGTGTAGCATTATGCTACACTGATATTGATCATGTATTGATCAGAATTGATGCCCATCTATTTTCTTGAGGAAATTTATGTGTATTTTTTCACCACCAGCATTGTATTTCTGCCAGCTTCTGCATCAGCTTTGAGGAGTTTATTTCTTATAATGTTATCTCATATAAGTTACTGTTATTTTCTTCAGTGACTAAAATTTACTTGTGTGCTCTTAAAGTAATGTAGTGCTATTTAAACCTTGTTTCAAGGCTGACATTGAAGTCTAATAGTTTATGTACTACCCTCAGGCCATAGATATATCCCAGGGATATATCTATGCAGGTGGATTTACTCAGTTTAATGTAGTGCCATTACCATGGACCCAGAAATAAAATAACAGAACCCTATATTCCTCTGAACAAAGCATTCTTCTCAACAAATCTTGTTTATATGTAACTTGATAGTAAAAATATGCAGGTGAGAACATATAGCAATTCTGTTTAAAAAAACCCAACATTTGACATGATTGAAAAGAGGGTAAAAGTAATGACCAGGGTTTTTCCTGCCTGTTTTTGATAGGGTATCTGATAGTCCTTCTCTTGTCATGTTTCTCTTGGCACATCAGGCTTTTGGGATACCAAGAATGTCAGGATTTTCCTCTAATTGGAACTTGAGATGTCAGTTAGTAGTAGACCATTCCGTAGTAGATCTGTCACCAGTTATGTATTGAGTCTTTATCATATCTGTGTATATATATATATTTGGTTCTGTACAGAGTGAATCTACTACATAAAGGAAAATTGAGTGCTCTATTTCATTGTCAGAACCAATATTATTTTTTAAATAGTTCATAATCTTAGTTTTGTGCAGTGTTCTGTTAATATGAGTAAACTTGCTTAAATATTTTATTTAGTGTCCTTACTATAGCCAACTTCATTATGCTTTTATTACATCAGAACACCTGCATGAAGATTGTTGTATTTTTTTGTAATATTTTGTTAAGTTGGAAGGAGGAAATAAATGTGAAGACCTGGATCATATAGTCAGTTAAAAAAGTTGTCAAAAGTTAAACAGTGTTCTTTGATGGAATTGTCATGTATGGTTGCAAAAAAAAGTACACAAAACCTGTGTAACCAAAACAGATTCTTTTAGCTGTGGGTACATTATAGTACATAAAGTATATACAGTGAAAGTCATAGTCTGGCATAAATCACTCGTGGTTGGGGGGGAAATCAATGGAGAGGAAGAGAGAAGAGGTTTGGAGAGTATGTTACGAGAGGTGACTACAAATAGAATTTATATTTTTTCCCAAGATATATAGTAACTGTTTGAAGGATAATAGTTTAAGGGGTGTGAAAGGCTTATACACTGAATAAAGTGTAAATGCATTTACCTAATGCTGTTGGAATTAGCTTTCCCTTGAAGGTGGCTTGATATCATTAGTAGCTATCTGTAAGAACTACTTCTTCCTATCCACCTACAGACAGAAAACAGCCCTGAGAAAACATCAGAACAGTAGAAAAGGATAGCAAATTATCATAATATTAATGTGCAAAATGTGTATTTTCATATAATAAACTGGTGTTGCTTAAATGGCAGTTGAAGTAATTAGAAGGAACAGACAGTGGCATATATACACATAGCAAATTAGGGTCACTTAATTTTTCCTGTAGTGCAGGAACTCATGCTGCTTGGTACAATTGAGAAGTAGAAATTTAAAATGGGAGAAAAGGTGGGTTTGTTCTCCAAGAGTGCATAGCTGACTTGCAGCACCATTTGATGTCTGTGTAGCAACAAAAAGCAGCAGGATTCTGAAGCCTCTTAGTCTCAGACAAAAAAATAGACCCTCTCAAGGGTCTAGTAGATCTGATGTGCCTAATGTGGAGGTGGGAGAGTGGGCATAGGAGTATTCCTGGACAGTGAAGACAAGCAGTAGAAAAACTTGTAAAAAAAGTAGAAGAATCTTTTGGTTGTAAAAGCATAGATATCCATTCTTGTAAAGATTTCTTGTAAGATGTAAGACACCTTTTCTAGCAACAATAGCACAATATTTAAATGCAAAATAACTTCCATGAGTACCAACTTTGAAATTCAGTGCTTTAATTAAAGCATGGCTATTCTGAACTTTCTCAGAGTCGTTTGACACGATTTGAATTCAGTTAGGGTTTAATAACCAATGTGCTACTAGAACAGTATTAGTTTTTGTTTGTCAGGCATTATCTTGGACAAAATTATAATATATGTTTGAAATTAATACCAAAGATACTACCCATAAAAAAGAATGAACAATTTTTACATTTTTTTCCCAGACACCCGAGGAGCTAGAAGATGTATCTGATCTTGAAGAGGACCACGATGCACGTAGTCGTACAAGTATTCAGACTGAAGGGAAAACTGACAGGGTATGTATTACTCCACTTTATTTAAAAAGCAATTTGATGAGGGGAAAAATGCTACTATGTTTCTATGAAGTCACTTAAAATAATGCAGTGAATCATTAAAGTGTTGTTCAGCTCTTAATAGATTTCTGAAAATGTGCAGAGGGCATAAAACAATGTGTAATTAAGTTGTAAATATTTGGTGAACATACAGAATATCTCAAGTTGGAAGGTCCCATAAGGATCAGCAAGTCCAGCTGCTTGCTCCTCACAGGACTGCCTAAACCATGATGACTAGGAGTGTCATCCAGATGCTCCTTGAACTCTGACAGGCTTGGTGCCCTGACAGCTTCCCTGGGGAGCCCATTCTAGTGACCGATGTAAATTAAATAGGAAAATTCTTAAACTTACTGAATGAAATTCTAGCAAGTTACAGCTTCATAAATGTGGCTTGGTCTAATAGAAGCTAGAATAACAAGGAAATGTTTATATCTGGGTTTTACTGAAGCCTGCAGTGCTTATTAACCAAAAGTAACCTCTACATATGAGAAGGTTCACGTGCACAGAAAAGAAAGGGGTATATTTTGTAGTTTATTGCTTAACTAGTGAATTCATACTGGTTGTATGAAAACATACAGGTTTGACAATTTCTGTATTTCTGGAAGTGCTGGATATGGTTTTTCTGTTGTATCGCCATTGAACCTGAGGACTTCATTACATTGCGGGTTATTATTTTATTGTTTGCATTGAAACATTTTTAAGAGCCTGAAAACATTTTTGATATAGTAAAAGTTCTCTTAGTACAAAGATCATGTATTTGGCAAATATTAATCTTCTTTATGTTTCCATTTTAAATAAGTTTCAGCACAACTGTACTCTGTTCAGATTTCTAAAGTGATCCATGGGCCCAGAAATGTCAGTTTCATTACTTGTTTGCTTAATACCTAAAGCAATAACACATATCTCACACTTGTTTCTAGTAGTATTCCCATAATGGAAATGACAAGTGATAGAACCAGTTGGGAAAACCCCAAACTTCTCAATATAAATAGAATTATGTCAAGAAAATGACATTTTAATTCCTATTTATTTTTCAGTAACTTTTTTTTATTTATCAAACACAAATATTTTCTGTATTAAGGGCTTAAGTACTAATGAAAGACTACTAACCAAAATGAACACTATTCCACTTGTGTTGCATACATATGTGTCAATGACATGTTAATTAACTGTCAGTTGATTCCTAAAACATCATGAGAAATGTAACTGTGAAAAATCACCTCATACAATCTTACTACTCAATAAACATAATTCATGATTAAAATATACTAGCTGCCCATCTCAATTAAAACTGCTTTCTGTAAAAGTTAACACATTTTCCCCCCATTACAGGCTAAAATTTCTATTGTGGTTAAGAAAGACAAGGTTTTTATTCAAAACATCAAAATGAGATGCTATGAACTTTTTTGGAGCAGATACAGATGGTATGCTTACATATTTTCATAAATACCCCAGAAGGAATGCACTTGAAGTTTTTCTCTCAGTGGCATGATCACATTTTCACACATGGTCTTCCAATTCTCAGATAAACCAGAATACTTCTTTTAAAAGAATGTTCTTTCTTTCAGAAGAAAATCATAAATAAGACATACCTCTGGATGTATACACAAAGCAAGAAGTAAATGCTCTGAGGACTGTTGCAGGTCGGGAGCTGGCTGTCAAGAATCAGAGGCGTAGGTTATTGCTGTGGAGAGGTATCTCTAGAATATACCTTTCCTTGTACTATAGAGACAATACATAATCTGTACTGTCATTGAATTTGGTGAAGAGGTGGAAGGGACAGTTACTTACAGATACAATATTGTTAATACCTCTGAAATAACAGTATTTTGACAATACAGAAGGCACATTTTCATTTTTTCTTTCATTTCTCCCCAAAATAATACAATTACTGTAAAAATTCCTTTTGGTGGCTCTAGGTAGAAGTCATTGCTTAAAGCCCGATTGTGTATCTTGGAAGCAGTTTTCCTAGTTTCCAGATTGTGGTATCAGGGTCATAAATGGCACATTACCAAAAAACTTAAAATTGTATCTCTGACTAAATAAGATCTCTTAATCTAAATCAACATGTTGACAGAAATGAAATCTTCACGTACACTTGTTTTTTAAAACAAATGTTTGAACAGATCTATTTTCTGCTGCAGCAAACATGAAAAATGATTTAAGACCTCGTTGTTTGGACTGCTATTCGAGTATTTATACTTAGAACCTATTCAGCAATATGAAGAAACTGTATAGGCAAGATAGATTTTAAGCTTTCAACGGGGATTTATCATCTGCAGCAGATTGCCTGTGCTACTGTCGGGCTTTTACATGCAGAGGTAATACCAAGAATGACTGTATTCCAGAAGTAACAACAGTGTTCTTGATTCCTCTTTCTTTGTCAGGTGTTGTATTTTCTCCTGTATCACACCTCTCACTGCTCCACCAGGGACTTAGTGTCTGAGAAAACACCTTTGTGCTTTGTCTTTTTACCACAACATAAAAACCATATCACAGCATGTAAAATGAGATGTGATGTGCACATGCCACTTCTAACAAAGCTTACCTCTTAATTAGTAAATCTCATTTTCCTTATGTAGGAAACATTCATATATTATTAATTGTAACTTCTTTAGAATTTATACAGGCAGTACAGGCTGGCAGGACTGAAATTTGACCTTGTGTTTATTATAGGCAATTATATAGGTAGTCTTGGACATGTTTACTTCATTGATCTTTCCCTTGCATAATTCCCTATCTTTAGGATGAATGTGATAGTGCTTACAGGATGCAGGTGAACTTAGGCAGCTGTGAGATCTCTCAGTAATTAAACTGGATGTAGGGTAGTTCTGTGTCCCTGAAGAAGTTCCTTAGGACCGAATCCGTAGCTCCTATAAAAGCAGCTACTGCTTGTGGATCCAAGGACTAATGCGTTTTTTCTCAGCTCAAAGTTAGATCTTCATTTGGTTGTTGTGTCTAATCTGTGTAGTTACTCTGGAAGTTTATCACACAGTAATTTTGCTTGAGGAAATCTATGCCATCATGTTCAGTAATTCCACTGAGGTAGTTAGTGGCTTATTATTATATGATTTTGCATTGAAGAGAAGGTCAAGTAAGTATTTTCCCAGTTAATTATCAGACTTAGACGATGTACATTCTGATGATAGAAGATTTATTTTTAGTGCTTACAGTTACTAAATTAGTGAAGAGAACAGTGTAGCTTAATTTTAAAGTTATTGCTACAGGTTACGTGTTCATATTGAAGAAGAAGGGAAATTCGTTAGCTCGTACATAATCCACTTGCAGATGACAAAAGCAGAAATGCTTTCAGGCAACCACCCACCCACATTTTTTTTCTCAGAGTTCTGCAGACTGTTTCATGAATACTTAGACAAAATGTCTGAAAAGAAGAGCTTCTTTTATAGAGATTCGTTGCATATTATGTTTGCACAGCAATTGAGGTCTTACTGAGAATTGACTCAGTGTGTGCTATAGTGGGAATGAGCAAATCCAGGCCGAATTATTATATCGTTCTATTTGTATTACATTTTGAGTACAGCAATCATTAATATATATCTAAAAATACATTTGGTTTTGAAAAGATGACTGTATAAAAATCTTAACAAACTGTCTAGGAAGAGAGACTAGATGTAAAAGCAAACACCAAGGACACCAATTGATACTAGCATGAAACAATATTTAGAAGGGAAGTCAATTTGCCTTGAAATGAATTGGGTATTCTTACTCAGGTAACAAGTACTTTACATCTAAGTTCCTTTGTTAATATAAATGCTTGCATACATTAACAGGAAGCATGTGCTATTTTATAAATAAAAAGCCACGTTTTAAATTTTTTTAAAATTTATTTTTTATCAAAGCCACACAGAAGCTTGAAATTCTTATGATAAAAATTTAAGCATGCAAGTAACTCCTGTAATTTTGAGTAGGTTCTACTAATAATCTTCTACTAATAAGCATTTTGACACTTAATATATATCAAAAGATTCCCTGTTTTACTGTATTTAATTTCCTTGATAATTCTTAAGTTAGCCCACTTTCAGTAAGGGGAAGAGGTGGAATTACGGAGGAGACAAGGTTGTAGCTATATAATATAATATACTGTTACGAAGTAGGACTGGAAAGAACCCCAAAAACTAAGCTAGTCCAGCCATTTGTCCCAAGGTGGAATAAATACACTTCTTCCTGACTTGTACATATATAAGAA
>JAOXNG010000002.1:5287977-5300599 GCA_028566535.1 Scolopax minor
GATTTAAGTAATATTGCTTCTGTATGGATTAGTTGTTTTATTCAATTGAGTTCTGTGCCTGATTAGCACAGACATGATTTATTCTCAGTTCTTGAATGCTGTAACAGAGTTCTTTCTGTCATTTGAAGGGGTAGAGGACCACTGAAGAACACATCTGATGTAATTAATGCAGCAAAAATGATTTCAGAGTCGGGATCCAGGATGGACGTCCTGGCGCGGCTGATTGCCAATCAGGTAGGTTATTTATGAACCTCCAGCACCTGAGCAGGTCACTTCCATAAGACATTTCTACATCTACCTGTCTGATTTTCCTTTTCTTCCCAGTTTCTGAAGTGGCAGATATGTAAATCCTGTCTTAATTTAATTGCATGTGTGGATTCTCTTCTTCATGTATATCAATGTGTCTGTTTATATACATTTGAAAACACACATAAATGTGTATGTACTTAGATCACAGATGTTTATGTACATATGTGTATATTTGTGATCTCCTTTAAGCTGCAACATTTTAGCTGTACAGTGTAGGCCATTCCTGACTTTGGGGAAATCATCCAGAGACACCTGAAGTTGTGTCAGGTGAGGGAGTTCAGGCGGGGAGCACGGGGTTGTGGCACTGCTGCTGTAGCCAGCTGTGAGGCTCCAGCTCCGTGCTTAGTAAGGTTTCTGATTTTTCTTCTCTTTGAAATTAATTAATTTCCACCCTAAGCTCTAGATACCTGACAGAATCCGTGCTCCTGCAGTACCTAGGTTATCTCTCAGCCTAACACAGCCAGTTTCTTTGGAGCACTGATGTCTAATGGCTTCCCACGTAAAAGCCTTCAGGATAGTCAGAGTTTTGGCGTCTGCATACCTGCAAGTCTTGAGGTGATTATTTTTTTTTAGCATTTAAAAGAAACATGTAGGCAAAAGGTTAGAGCTCCAAGGTCTACTTTATTTCCACTGGATTTTTAAAGCATCAGAGAGCTCAAAAAAACCCACCAAAACACCAAACCAGGATCTTCAAAAATGGATGAGCAGGCTTGTTTTCCCAGCGAAGACAACTGCGTAGCAGCCTAATAAATGAATACACTGAGCAACTCGTCACATGCAGCCTCGTCACCTTGTGAAGGAGGTTGTTTTAGGGCCAGACTAATGAAATGTGAGTGTGCGAGTATCAAATCTAAAACACTTCGGAGGTTCCTAGTCTTTGGGACTGCCTTTTAGGCACAGGGCACCATGGAATAGTCACTGCCTCCTACACCCTCACACTCTGCTTTCTTTCTTGGTATCTGTGAAGCAGCAACAATGTTAGTGTTCTCTGTCACAAGTCTTTGAATTCCCAATAATAAGACAAGGAATTTCTATGCTTGATCTGTACATTTGATCTATGCAGTTATGATTCCAGCACATCTCTTTTTTTCAAGAGCATTGGAGAATGGCTCCTTTTAAGATTTTATCAATTACAAATTAAAATTCAAAACTGTAACTTGTCGGTGATCTATTTCAGAAAATTATGTGATACCAAAGCCAAAGATGAAGAAGGGTCATAGTCTCTTGCTCTTTTTATAATAGGAAATCCAGTCTAACTGAAATACTTATTTCTTAATTTTTTTTTCTTTTCCTGTATTATTACAGCGACTCCAGGCTAGAAACATGAACAAATTAGTGTGAGGAAAAAGTAGCCATGAATCATTAGTGCTAATAATTTGTGCGTACCCTCTTAGCTGCTGGGAAATGTGACATCATTCAAGTTGTAACCTTTTTCCTGGATTCACTCAGATGATTTCCACTCGTCATAAGCCTCGAGGTGCCTGACCCCTGGTACTTATTCCCTGTGGCATCTTGTATACATCTGAAATACACCAGTCAGTTACAGGGGTATTTTAGATGTGAATTCATGTTATAAGCACTAGAAGCAAATGAGCATATACAAACAGTAGAAAAGAGAATCTCACCTTTACTCCTCCTATTACAAAGGCACTTAATAAGATCTGCTCATTCCTGAGATGGCTGGAAATCTTTTAACTTCTGTAACTGTTTCTGCCCACACCAAATCATCCTGTAACTTTCAGAGCTCTTTCCTCACTGTGTTTCTAATCACTGCATAATACAGGAAATCACTTTGAGGTTACTTCTATTAGGTAAAACATCTTTTGGATACAAGTCAGTCTTGATCCTGTTCTTAGGGAATGATCTTGTTAACACTCCGCTACCTCCCACGTACCTTCCTGTGCTGTAGGGGACAGGATGCCTAGCAAAGACCGTGAGGCATTAAACTGGTAACTGTGAATTGTCTGTGGGATGATTTAACGCCGAATTTATTAATTGTCCTTAGTGTTTGGGATCACTAGTAAGCAAGTGTCGCTTGTACCAGTGCTTCTGAGCGATACGTAGAAGATTCCTTATGGAATATCCTCTCTACAGAGTATGTTTCTAACATCTGTTTTGTGGTTGATTTGGATATGCTATAAGGCAAGGTTTTAATTTATTTTTTTATTAGTATTTTATCATGCTTAGAGTAGTAATAGAATTATCTTTACCGCTCTAAATTCTGTCTCTTTATATTGTGTTGGTCCTTGTCTTGATCATATAATCTTGTAAAGTTTTATGGGTGAAGTACATAAAAATGAGCCCACTTGGTCAGATAATAGGGTCATTTAGGCCAATATCCTGTGGATGACAATAATTAATAGTGAATATATACAGATCTGGGTGAGATAAAGGCCTCTGTTTCATGGTACTTCCACAACATGATCTCCCAGCCCCCAGAAGCCATTCAAGAATTTACTGAACCAAATGTATTTTTGATACATTTGACACATTAAATGGTCCTTGATATTTATTTTTTTCATTAATTTTTCTGGTAATTCCTTCAACCTCTGGAAGCTTTTACCATAAATAACCATTCTGCAACAAAGATTTCTGCAACTAACACCACAGTGTTAAGAACCATCTCCTTTGTTTGGAACTCATGCTAGTTACTTTTAATGCCCTTTAGGTTTTGTACTGGAGGAAAGAATTCCTGTCTTCATAAAAATCTTTGTTGTCCTTTTCCTCTTTTCTCCTGTGCCTTTTAACGGGCGAGAACAGGGACAGATGGATCATACCTACACAGGGTAGTAAAGCTGTGGTATAGCACAGAGTTGTACAGCTGCATCATTACATTTCAGAACTCTTCTACTAATAATACCTGGCACTTGCCTTTCTTGAGTGCTACTGAGCACTGAACCAGTGTGTTCATACAACTATTCTAACTTCATGGTCTTGTTCTTGAGTGGCAATTTCCCGGTCTTTGATGCATTTTTAGCATTCCTAAAATGTTACACATTTTTTCTCTAATGGTATATAAGGAAGATCGTAACTGTGACTGGCCTCCTAATGTTATTACATAAAAGAGAACTATCTCACGAGGTTAAAATATTCTTTTCTCTGAACTTCTGTAACTGACATTGGCACTATTTGAAGTGGATGAGATTCTGTACCAGCACCTTACCTGCCCATCTCTTGAGATTTTCCACTTGCATTTAACAAGAGGAAAAGAAAAAATTGATGAGCAAACATCTGATTCCAGGAAATACACCCTGTCTTGATCAAATCAGTTCTGACGCATAAAGGGGTTACAGTTGCATTTAAATGAAAAGACATATTTTTATTAATTAAAAGAACAGTGAGTATTCCAGTATTCTAAACAGGCACTCATTTGTGCCATTCCTAAAGCAATGTTAAGTAAGAAAGAAACAAAGACATATTTTAATATAGTTATAATACACTAACACTTTGAAAACATCAAAGATAAGAAAGAGAGCAGTACATCAAGAAACTCTTCTATTTTTCTTCTAAACTATGCCAAAGCACAGAAAACATTTTAGTAATGGATCTAGAAGAACACAAGGTAAGGAGTGACATTTAATTCAAATTACTTAATTTAAAATTGTTCAATTTCTTCGTTATTCCTTGTTATCTTTTCCTAAGCCTAAAGCATTAACTTGTTTGCTTAACCACATATTTCTATTCTACTGCATAGTTCTTGAAGAGTAGAATCATCACCCCCCCATTTTAAACAAGTACACTTCGGTGTACTTCAGAAGTAAACTTCAGCAAAGCCAGTGGTTTAGGTAAAGTATTTAATGGATCATGTAGATCTAGTGCTTTTTCTGACAGCAGGTTTTGAATTTAAATCACTGTTGTGGTCAATCACAATTGACCACAGTTGACCAAATCAGACCAAAGGTCTGCATTTATGTTTACATTTGCCCACATAAGTATCACTTTTAATGTAGGTGTCTTCTTTCAAAGAAATCGTAACCTCTTAGGAATTAAAGAGAAAGTAATTATTCTTTATATGAAAGAATTTGTTTAGAAATACTGCTGAGGCAAGCCCAGCAGTGCTAAATAACAAGTGAACATGGGGAAGGTTAGCATTATTTTGAGCTTCTCCAATGACTGATAAAAAGCTTCACAAGAGGAATAAACTATGCAACTTGATACAGCTGCAGTGAAAAGCAAGGATTCTCTCGCATACAGTTGGAATTATTAACCTGATGCCTGACACAAGTTGCTGAAATGCTTTATTAATTGTTCTTTTCTTAATCTTCAGTGTCCAGACCAATCGTGCAAACAGGATTTATTGGCTTACCTAGAGCAGATCAAGTTGTACTCCCATCAGCTCAAAATCTGCAGTCAAGTTAAAGCAGAAATCCAGAACCTGGGTGGAGAGCTTATAATGTCTGCTGTAAGTAGAAGAATCGTGTTAATTACTCTGTTAATAATAAATCTTAAGCTTGAGTGAGAAGCTTAAGATTGGTGAACTAGCAATCACTTGCATTTTATTTTTTCTTTTAAATTCTCAAAACATACTATTCCTCACTGTTACCTCTGGAGTAATTTGGTTTCAAGAACTGTGACCCGTTTTAAGGTAGTGGTTCACTTGCTTACATATATGGAGTATGCAGAAACAGAAATCTCTAGAGATGTACTTCCAGTTCAGAAGGAAACAGTGGACATTCTACATCCCTACTGAAATAAGGAAAATTAAGAGCAAGGGGACTTGATTCTTGAGTGGATTTCTTATTTTACATTAATTTAAGAATCATTAGTTCCATTACAGCTAAGGATCATCAGCCATAGAAAAGATACTGTTTGTGATTTTGTGGAAATTTTATGTACTTGTCATCAAGACAGATCTGATCACAAGTATTCATATAATGCCTTCGCCTTCATATATTCTTTGATTATTAGTGTTATTACCTGTAGCATATGGGATTATGATTTCAACACATAAAAATCTGCTAAATAGTATATAAACTGCGTAACAAAAGCTTCCCACCCACATTCTTACCATTTAAATACTTTCTTCTTGATGATAACTTCAAATTCACGTAGTCTGGAATGTATATGTGTGTATATATATCTATATATATCAGTAAAACTATTAGTACCTTTTACGTGGTTTATAAACTAATCAGAACTAACCCCTCTATTGCTGAGTGAGACTTGAAACACTGTATTTACAGGATATTTTAAATGGCTATTCAAATGGAAATTCAGAGACCATATTTAAACCTCTGAAACCTACAGCTATGTCATTTTGAATTGAATGTATGCTTTCCTCCCTCCGGGGCTTTATCCCACAATACTCTGCCAAGCAGATCCTTTTAGAGGCCAAAGTCTGCTCTCATGAAGTTCAGGGCAGCGAGCTCGCCCTGTGCCCTCCTTGCTCCCCTAAGGATCTTGAACTTCACCATCTCTCAGTCACTGCAGCCATGGCTGCCCTTGAGTTTTAAATTGGCCCAAAGAAATTTTAAAGGCTTTTTCTTCCAAGAAGAGTAGCAGTTCATTAAAAAAGTCCTCTATTGAAGCCTAAAGACCAAGACAGAGGAAAGAATAGAGGGATGAAGAGCAGAACGTGTAGTCTTACTCTCCGACTTATTTGTAGATCTGTAAAAGAAAGAACTGTCTTCTTGAAATACAGCTAAGTCACAACATCCATCTTACCATTTTCTGGATGAAGCTATGAAGGAGAAAGTAAAGTAGACAAAAAATGGCATTACAGATTAACCTCATATACTGTGATATAACAGTGGTCAGCAAGGCCTGTTGCCAAGGCACCTGTATCTCTGTCAACAGATAGAGATTCTCATCTATAGAAGCACTGTACCTATGGAGGTACTCGTGACTGCCAGCATAGTTCAATTCAGGACTTATTCCCATGACAACAAAGAGCATTATGCATATGAAAAAGTATGTTGTAATCCACAAACACAGCTCATAGTCATTCACTCTCTACTTCACATTGTCTTCTTAAATTGCTTTTCAGCTGTGTGTCCTCTGTGCCCTTGTCCTTGTCTTCCCTGAAACATTCCTCTGACAGCCTCCCCTGGAATATTTCTTACTAAAAATTAATACCCTGGCATATCATTAGTGTAGGTTAAATAGGCCAATTTGCCTGGGGCAGCTGGAGGGCTTCGGGGAGTACCCAGTTGATAGTCCTCCTGACTGCTCTCCTCAATTAGTGGCTTTTTGACTTCAGGCCCTATAATCTTGTAGTCTCTTAGTACAGTTACTCAACACCTGAATTTCTCACAGCCATTCCCTCAGCTCCAGTACCTTAATTCTAGTCAGTGGCACCATAATTCTCAGAGCCCCAGATAGGTTGGTTATAAAAGGGTGAAGTACAGCAAAAGAGAGGAGGAGATGTGTGACTCATTAGTTTTTAATGCTTCATTCACTGCAGTTTGGGTTTTTTTCATTCATTAAAAAATCCTTGATCAGTATTTAGCCTTTCATGCTCCCATAAAATGCTTAAACTTGTAAATAATGCAGTTAGCATTGCCAATTTGTAAGCTACGCAAGTTAAAATGGTGAGGATTCAGTAACTCTTCACTAGGTGTGATTAAACAGGAAACAGACAATCCCTTCTATTATTCCTTTTCAGGCACAAAATAATAGGGTAGCATTTCCAGTATGTGGAATAACAGTAATTGCATTAATTTATATAGATAATCTGATATTTAATTTGAAAGTACACACAATGATAGGCTTGACATTGACAGCTTGCTTTTTTTCCCAACTGTAGCTTTAAATAAAGAGAATTATATCGTAGGGCAGAAAATTAACATACGTGTGAATATTAAATTGCATGTTCTGACTTCTGCCAGCCAATTCTGGTTTATGCTATTTATAGATTGATCATCTTGAATTTCATCTTATGTTGTATTTCACAAAGAAGAAAAAGATTTTGGCCTTAAAAGGGAAACAGAAATCTGGAAGAGCCGGTTCTATCGCATCATTTGATACATGGCACAGAAACCCTCTCTGGGGTCAGCAGCCTTCCCTGTGCACTGAGGGCTCTTTCACTCCCGTTTTTCTGCAGACATCTCATTTATCTTTGACTCTTCCTGTTGGTATCTCAAGAACGAGACTTACTTAAAACAGTGACAGTCCACAGAAAGTCAGTCCACTTTTGTGCCAAATGTAGGTGCTTTAATACTTCTAACGTCATGCTTCAAGACTGGATGTAAATGTCTGTTTCATTTACTGAGTTACAACTGAGTTCCCATGGCAGTTAAATCAGCAGCTGCCTGCACGATATTGCTATGAAGGGTGTATTGCAAGTAAAAACACATGGAGTCACAGGTGTGAGTTAGCACGTTGACCAATACAAGGTAGGGTCTCTGTATCTGCCACCAGGCCTTTGGCTGGCAGGTCCCCACCCCTGGGTGACTGTACAGTAGGAAATGATGTCTCAGCCAACATGTGAGGACCGTGGCAGCTCAGCGCCTTCGGGACAGCTGGAGGTTCTCAGTTACTGCCAGAGAAGAGCCACACACCAAGAGCTGGGGCTTTATGAGTTGCTCCTTCAGCAGGGGAGGTGATGGGGAGCGGTGCATTTCAGTTCCTTTCTCGGTATCTGTTTGGGTTTGCTTTTTCCTCCTGAATAAGAAGTCAAGATGGGCAGAACAGCGTCCTGGCTGCAGCGCCCGTAGGGCTGAAGAATGGGAACACAGGAGAGCAGCAGGCTGGCAATCATAGTGAAATACTGGCTGCTCTAACAGCCCACTTGATTTATTATAGGTAGAGTTTGTTCCCCTGACTTCAGTACTGCTGTCATGATTTTACTGCTGCGTGACCTTCAGTGAAAAAATGTCTCTTTTGCCTTGCTTTAAGTCCATACCTGCTGTTCTGACAAAGCTGCTGCCAGCGTGTGCCAGGGGCTACTGCTCCCTCTTCAGCCAGTTTATTTCTCCTTGCTGATATTTCTCCGTGTCATGGAGAACTTGCAGTTCTGTTCACTTGAACTAGTGGTAGCAGATCATTTGTCGGGCCTTTCACTGTGCATAAAATTAATTCTTATGTTAGTACTTGATTCTGAAAATAATAAACCACTAATATCTAAAGGTTGACGTGAACACCTAAGAGTTGGTACATTAATTGAAATTTTTTTTACTAAGAGTTGACAGAAACGTTTCACTGTTTGTCTTTTATGTAATAACACTTCATCCTTCACTGCTTTTGCCTGGTGTGTGCATTGAAAACTCAGGGCCTTTGGAAGCAGAGCAAGGGATATGCTTTGCTAATTTCTTGTTAGTTACTTACAGACAGCTCAGTTGCTATTGCTTTCTAAACTGCATCTACCAAAAAAAACCTCATTTAAAGCACCAATAAGTATTAGTGGTAATGTGCACTGCAAGTCAGTTAACTTTTCCTGATAATAAATACTTTGCTAATTAGCAAAATTGGGTTGTATTTTATAGTTTTTGGCCTCAGTGCATGTTACTTAGATTATTGCAATAAGCACTCCATTTCTTCACAAACTATAGCAGCTGATGGAACAGCAAGGAAAGAATATATATTAAACCACTATTCTCTTTTTCTCAAGGACCTGTTTTTAAAAAATAGTTTATTTTTTTTAAAAAACCTTGGTTGTGAGGGACTGGGCTAACTGCCTGTCTAAGCATATGTTCCATTATGGTGTTTCAGGGAAACAGTTTTACAGTACTTACGTAAGTTGTTTATCATTTCAGTTGGACACAGGGCCTGGTCTAATTATAGGACTCAATTTCGGTTCTTTGAATCTGACATAGCCTGAAGCAGTTTCTGGTAATGGTTAGTTATTTAGTTCATTAGATTCAATTTCCCCAGCTGAAAAATGGGTAAAACGCAGAACAAACCCCAAATACCCTTGAAATGTGTAATGTAATTACCAGGCAGACAGACAGACATAATAACCAATGGAATAGCCAAGTTTTTAGGAAGACTCAGTTCATTGAAAATAAACACTGCTCAAGGCAGATATCCCAACACCAGTTCCACAAATCAAGATGAAACCTCTCTGATATCCCAAGGGGAGCATCCAAGGCCGAGGCAAGCAGAAGGGAGAGGGAACAGCTTCCAGTAATGGGGGAAAAAAGAATCGCAATGGCAAGTCTCCCTTTAAAGTATTTTACTTTTCCCTGTAACTGGCACTGCGATTGAATCCATGATAGGTTTTAGGTGCCATCTGGCAGTTATATGAAGAAACATGATCGTTAATGAAATGATTTCCTGAACACCCATCTTCTGATACATTTTATATAGCAACCTTAGTGAAAGAACTATAAAATAATTCATGACAGAAATTGTTACACAAAGTAGAAAGTGGGAAGAAAATGAAAAGCACAATGTAGTAAGTACTGCTTACCTTAAATGCAGCACTACTCAGAAGCTCACTGCTCTTCATAGGAATGTAGAATTTATTTAAGAAGTCATTGTCAAAGAAGTAGAAATTCAGTCTCAGTTTCTCAGTATAGTGTAACAAAGAAAATGTGCTTCGAGGAATGTATTTAGACCTGGCAGTTCAATTAAGATAAATTTTTAATAACTGAACTTGTTTCCAAAAGAATTTCAAGTTCAGACTTCAGGCATTGATTAAAGAACTGTCTAATTGATACTCAGTTATTAGTTTTCACCTGTACAAAAAATGAAAGTCTGGTTGAACCATAGGAAGGACTTGGGAGATGGCAGTTTACAGCCCAATAATAAATCTGTATTCAAATAGTTAAACTTCAGTTCTCTGCGAAAAGCAGTAAATGTCACAGCAGACCAATCCAGAGTATCACAACTGTGGTTCTAGCAGACTTGCACGTTAATATATCAAATAATGTTTTGTGAGTGGTTTTTTTGCAGTCTTATAGCTTTAATCCAGAAGGCAGTTGTCTGCCACTTCTTTATGTCAAAGAGACAGCATCTGGAAATCTGCACAAACAGTGTGAGCAGGAGACTAATTTATTTACATGCTTTGAGAATGAGGAAGTTCTGCATTTGTTTAACTGCTTTGGAAACAACTCCTACTGACATTTGACAAGGCAGGCATTTCTTAGTATACTGAACAGAAAATACACTGACTGAAGTAATTCTCCTAATCACTAATGAATTCTCCTAATAATTAATGAACATTAAATAACTGACCATATCAGTTACTATATTGTTAAAGTTCTTATAGTGGCAGATTGCTGCTACTGCCAAGACATGAAATTATTTTACAAAAAAATTAAAATATAATGCATGTAAACAAATTGAAACAAAGTTTTGCTATTGGTTTTTTTCTGAACTCCCTTTTTTCATCTTTGTTATTTAATGAAGAGTTTGCTTACTTGCACACAGGACTCGTTACAGAAGAGAATGAAGGTGCTGGGAACAAGAGAGTTGATTTCAGCATGAGCTGAAATCCATGTGGGATTTTGCTGGTGGTGGGTGTTGGGTGATAGTGTGGGTTTTTTAAATTACTGTCTTCAGATCTGTATCTTCTGTGTTTCACCACAATATGAAGTTACAGAATCCTTCTGTATTCCTTTTGCAGTAGTTTAAGTACTAACACTCACAGGACAGATGACATATTTAAATGACAAAAGATATGGTAAGGGATGCTTTGCCTTTAATGAATTACTGTCTTGATGGACACAGACCTGTGAAATGTGGAGGCTGGATCACTGGGTCTCCATGAAAAAAGTGCCAAAAGAGCCAACAGAGCAAAAGTGGAGTCACTTAGAAGTAAAACAGCTTTTAGTTTGGGGTTGGTTGATTTGTTTTGACAGTGAATCTTTATGTATCTCTTGCTACACATTGAAGAGTTTGCAGCTACATCTCTCTAAATGAAAAGAACCTAAATGCTCAATGAATATTTTATCAATCTTTCATTTATGCCAAGTTTCATTTCATCAGTTTTTCTAGACATGTTATGAGACCTTCAAGAGCCTGCTGAATAACTGAGATAAAAGCATTCAAGTGAAGACAGTCCTTGAATGTGTTAGATTTATAGAAGAACAATAGATTTACACCAAACTCTGTGATGTTACTGGCACTGGAGTATAAAACCAGCTCTAGAGCTTTTGTCTCTAGAGACAAAAGAAATGATAAAATGTATAGCCTGATACTTCCAATTTGTAGTTCCTGTCCAAGAACATCTTTTAAAAGTGTCTCCAAACCTCTGAATTCAGTTAAGAAATACCTCCTCCCATCTCCCCCACTCCCCCTGCGATATCCACATTTTCTGTGGAGAAGTACAAGTGTGAAATGCATACTGCAAACTGAGGGGACACTAAGGCAAGTAACACAGGTGCCTGAAGGGCAGCATTAGTAAGTCTCCCTGTATTTCATTGCTTATGCAGAGATGCCAAGAGCAGAGTGAAATGAATGGCCATTGCTGGGTGTCCTGACACACGCCCCCTGCCTCCCCCCGCCTCTGGGGCAGCTGCAGCAGAACCCTAATTTGGGCAGCCGTAGTGGCAGATAGATAGATAGCCTGTCTGCTTTCCAGCAGGGAGGCACAGCAGCTTTTTCTTACATTTTTGTTTTAGGTATCTGTTTCTGCAAGCCTGTCTGTATCTCTGGGCATCTTTTGTAGAGTTTAAATAATATGGCAGAGGTTCAGTTCCTCTGGCATGGCAAGGGGGCAGGGGAATTCAGCCACTCCAGTTTGGTACAGCTGTACGATTCGGTTCATCCTTTAGCATTCAAAATGGTAGGTGTCCATTCCCCAGAACCCCTGTCAAACTATGACGTTCACATGCCATGTATAGGTTTGTAATTACAGCCTCATCAGAATTAGAGACCCACGAAGCTCATTTATTATTTTTTCTAGTAAATATATGTAATTATAGTTCAAGAAATAAAAATACAACTTTCTTGATCACAAAGGTGTGGTGGAGGAGGTGTGGACTGTTCCACAGCCACAGGTGTTTTGTGAAAGAAACTAACAGATGCCAGAACAAGGTGGTAACTGTTTCCAGTGGAGAGAAAGGCAAGTAGGTTGTAACAGTCTTCTGAAAGGATTCCACACCATTAGCCGTGTCCCACAGTATAAACTAGGGTCACAGTAAAACCTATGAAGTTTGGGAGGACAACACTGCCAATTACTTTGAGAAGCTTTTTCCCTTCCTAGTAACAAATACGTGCACACAAACAGAGCAGCAGTCACCAGACACCCCAGTCCAGCCTGCTGTCCTCTAGCGTGGCTCTAACTGCAGGGAGAAAAAGAGTGGAAGGATCACAGACACTGAAGTCACTGGAAACTTCAGGAAAACACCTGCCCCTTAGGCCCATACACCTTCTGCATAGAAAAAAAACATCTTCTTGTGCCCCCCTTCTGGCACGCAGCCCCCCCTTC
>JAOXNG010000002.1:5359575-5370732 GCA_028566535.1 Scolopax minor
TAGTCCTGTTTTCTCTCACCTTCCCACCGTGTGCCACTTTGCAGACCCTGACACCACCTTCTTGACCATCTTGTATTGGAGGCACTGCTGTCAGCTGTCCCTGAAGCCACCTCCTCTTCAGGCAGAACAAGCCCACTTCCCTTACTAACCCCTCCCAGGGCAAGTGCTCCAGCCCCTGGCCATCTCAATGGCCCTCTGCTGATGTTGTTTCAGTTCATTAGGTCTTTGCATCTGCCCCTGTTGAATTCCACAGCATTTCTATCAGCCTATTCCTTACTTCAGCACTGTTCAAGCTACAGTTCCTAAACTCCATATAGGCATGAAATACCAAAAAGAAGTTATGTGAAATTTTTCTTTATCACAAAAAAATTGCTTCACGAGATGACTATATGGAGTTGTACACAACAAGTGCTGGTACGTTGAGATGAGACAGTAGAAGAATAAAAAGTTCATAAAAGATTACAATTCCTGTGACACGCAGAGAACACCTGTAATATCTGGTCTTAAAAGCCTGGGATTTATCACATAAAAGACTTGCTCTGTACTGATGGGCATGCATTAAAACATTATCCCTGTTAGGTAAAAACAGTTGAATGAACTCATTATTTTCACTATCACTGCCTCTTTTCTACCATACTTCAAAGGCAATTTGTTTTCTTAACTATAAGTTATAATGAATTTTGTAATTTACTGGTACAGTGAACATGTAGAAAGCATTAATTTTTAATTTTAGAAGTATAGTGTTTTACTTTAAGTAGCCACTTCCTGAACAAAAAAGTATAACCTTTTTAGTTGAGGCTGTTTTCTTCAACAATTCATGCTTTTTGTATTTATGCTTAATTGTAGGTAATTTCCTTAAAATTATTAATCTTATTTTACATAACGGTGTATAAAAAGTTGCATTCCTCATGGCACCTCATAAATAACTGATTTCTTGCTAAACTTCTGTATGTGATATACCAAACAGTTTTCTCTTTTTAACAGAAGATAAAGAATATTACAGTGGAACAGATCAGAAGTTTTCTTTACTAAGCAAAGTCCTTGCTACTGAACATTGTGGTTCAGCATGACTGCTCAAATACACAATAATTATAAAATTATTATTTCATTAAAGTTCTATAGCACCTCTAAGAACATAATAAGGATTTTATAAAATTCTTTGAGAGGCTTGGTCATCTAAATTCCCATTGAATTTCTAATAGGATTTGTCATTCTTAAATGTGAAGATGCTTTAGAAAAGCATCTACTATAAACTACATTGTTTTTACCAGTTCTGGAAAAATAATTTATTTACTTTTTAATATGTTGTTGTTTAATATGTGTTTGTTTTTCTTATGCTACAACAAGAATTATGTGGAAAACAGAGGTATTGTGCAATGTACTTTACAAACACAGAATAAAAGACTGTCCCTGACCTGAAGCCTACAATAAAGCTTGTAGTGATAAGACCAATTTTACACAGAGAAGACTAAGGTCAAAGCTCTAGTCCATGGCCTTCACAGCAAGATTTTCTTGGCATATTCACAACTCTTACTGGAAACGTTAGAATTTAAAGGGAACAATTTCATAAGTGTTATGAAATTCACATACAGTGAAATGTTATTGAATAGATTTATTAAGCAAGATAATTTTCCTTAAGAAATTTTAAAAATTATCTTGACAAACAGATTCTTTGCAATCATTTGTGAAATTAAATGTTATTTTGCTCTGTACTGAATAGTTTAGATAACAAGAGCTGTGAGAATTCTGATATACACATTTTGTAGCTCACAGTTGGATCCTGCTCAGGCTCCTTAGGAGAATTCACATGAGAGAAATTGATTCCCCAGACAGACATGACTAGTAAATGCAGAATTATTTCAAAGCACCCGACATTAATTAGTTTAAAAATCCAAATGAATATTCACAGAAATAAATTGTATTATTTGCCCAAGACTTTGTTCCCTACAAGTTTTCACAGAGGTAATTCTAATTAATATGGAAGTGTTTTGACAGAAGGAAGAAACCACTGCTTTTTCTGTGAGGGCTGATGTAGGCATGGGAGCTTATACAACTTCTGGAAATACAACCTTGAGTGAGAAGTATTTCATTTTGAAGCATCTACAGCAAAATATCTTAATTGCAGTTTTTGCAGGTATTTAGAAGAACACAGTCTGACATGCAGATTCCAGACTTACCAGTTTCCAGTGCTGGTGTGACTGGAATAACAGAACCAAAATCATACTTCTAATTATAGCTCATTTGGTCTGTAGTCACTGACTGGTGACAAACATAGGAATATCACCGCTAAGGTAACCTTCCAGTGCAGTGGCAAACTGAGTAACTTTTTGCATCTCAAAAAAACTCCTTGGACAGTGGTATAGAACTACCTTGCAGTGAGACAAATGAGTATACAGATTGGTTTAGATTCAGTACTGATGTTGCATTAGCAAGCAGAGTCAGAGCATTGCTAGATGGTGATGAATGACTAAACTCACAGGTAGATTTTCAACTATAGTTTCATGCCCAGTTTCCCTCTTAGACAGCAAATGGTCAAGTTCCTTCCCTTACACAGCAAAGGGACAAAAGATGAGCCAACTCTGAGGGTTAATGAGAGTCAGAGTTAGGGTTAGGTTTGGAATGAAGAGAAAACCTAGAGCTCCATTTGGAATGAGTCTGGAAAAACTCTGCCAAAAGAAAGTGCAGACTGCAAAGAGAACTTGGCTGTGAGAGGTTTTTCACGTCTACTTATGGGGGGGCAGTTATGATTGAGGGGAAGGGAAAGTTTATTTCTCACCTTTTCTTTTTTCATTTTTGTAACGAAATACACCAGGACTAATGTGAACTCACACTTCCTCTTGGTCATTTTACATTTTAAATGTTACTAATATGCACAGTGTTTAGCAGAATTAGATGTGGTTGAACAAGAGTAAATACTAAAAGTAGGAATTGAACAGTAAACTGGCAACACAGGAAAAAAAGTGTTTGGGAAGGAGAAGTAATTTAAATGAAGGAAAAAATAAACTTTCTAATTTAATAAAATTGAAATGCTATACTCTCTTATTATTTTCCTCTCACTTATTTTTAGAATAATTCCAATTTTGCTTCCTTTTATTTTATTTTACAACTATATATTTAAGGGTAGCAAGGTGGGACAACAGAATAACAGTATTGAGATTTTATAGTGGAATACTCCAGAGGTGTGTCTGAGTTCTTCAGAACTCACTAAATAAAGGTAATTTTTAAAAACAGAAATTATAGGAGGCTCATACACGTGTTTTAAACCGTGCAATAGGCTAAGAGGAACCTTATGCAATTCAGGAAGGACATATGTACAGTCCAGCAGCTGGTAATGAAGAATGTCCAGCAACAATACAAGTCAGGGGCTGCTTGGCTAGGGAGTGGGCTCTGCATGAAAAGGACCTGAGCATCCTGACAGCACGCTGGCCATGAGCCAGCACCATGCCCTGCCAGCAAAAAAAGGCCAAAAGTTGTCTGGAATGTATGAATGACAGAAGAACCAGGAGACTGTTATTATCCCCCTTTATTTGGCACCCAGTAGACCACATCTAGATAGCATTTCCAGTTGTAGCCTCCATAGTAAATGAAAGACTAGATCAGCTGGGTGAGTTCAGTGGATCCTCACCAAGGTGCTCAGAGGCCAGAGCACTTGCCCTGTGAGAAAAGGCTGAGGGAAGAATAGATGGCTGCAGAGGCACCTGCAGCAGCCCCTCCAAAATCAGAGGTCTACAAGAAGATGCAGCTGGGCTCTGCACTAGGTATTCTAGCCTGCAAACAATGTGTTCTATCTACAAGCAATACTTCTGAGACTTCAGTGTGGACTGAAGAAGAAAAAGAAAATATATCCTTTGTAGGAAATGTCTGGAAATCTCCACCACTAAAGGTATAAAGCCTGAAATATGAGCATGAATATTGTGTCAGCAAATCAATTGAGAATGTTAGTAAGCATCTCCTCTAGCATGTAGTATGTGTGTTGAATGCTACTTACCAGCAAATCCAGAAGTTTTAATTTGTGCTTGGTGGTAAAATTACTTGATGAGTTTTGGGAAGGCCTAGAAATGGTGAATACTCCTGTAAGTCACAGATGCTAAGGTAAAAGTACAGCATAATTTTAGCATATTTATGCAGAAATCCAATGATCTTACTTCACCTAACGTTATCACTAAGGCAGAAACAATCCTTAGTTATAAAGCAATTGGCCTCGTAAAGATGGTCCTATGCAACCTGACATCCAAGGTGTCTGTCAAGAGGAATCAAAATCCTAATAAATGGAAAAATGAAATGCAGGGCTTTTAACTCATTGATACTGGTTCTTTCCTGATGAAAACTGATCAATGATCTGACGCAGATATAGACGTTTATTTCCTACAGCCTAAGAAATTAAAATTACTTCCTTCTGTAACAGAATTACGGCACACAGAACCACCATTCCAAATGTGAAGTTTTTGATCAAAAAATTAAAAAAAATTTTGAGCCTTCATTCTTTTAACAGGGGAGAAGTTTCTGAAAAACTCATTTGCATCAAAGTATATAGAGGATAAATTTTACAGCACCTGGGTAAAACGATGACAGGATTTCAAGATCCTGTGATAGTGTCTTAGAGAGGGGATGGGGAAGGAGGAATAGATCGAATTATTCTCAAGAATCAGAAAGTATAGTCATAGAGTAGGATATTAAAAGCCCATCTTATAGAATTTATAGACTGCCATTAGGATTTAAATCTGTCAGTCTATGCTTGAAAAGTCATTTGACTGGAATTATGGGTGGTGGATCTGTGTGTAGGATTAATGGCTTTCAGCTCTCCAGCAGTGCTATCTCACTGCTGAGGTATTCAATAGTGAGGACTGATGACAGCAGAGCATTATTTACTCTTGGAAAATTTCTGGAGCATATGCTAAGAAGGGCCTAGGACAGAGCAACAGAATAGTTTGCAAGAAAGCAATGCTCCATGGAGGATTCGTCCTTCGGAGTTTCTTGGAATATTCCTAATGGTCTCAATTCAGGCCCAGGATTCCCTGCAGAGTGCAGTGCTTCAAGCGCTTGGGAACTAAATGGATTCTTCCCCTGAAGGGGGGCAGCCTCCACCTGAAATGAGGCCTGAAAGTTGAAGGTAAACGTATTCCTTCCAAGCAGGAGCTGTGGATCTCGCTGTGATTTCACAGCCATACCTACTTTGAAGAGTAGCCAGGAAGTCTGTATGTTAAGTTGTCTGATGCTGGGCCACTGCTGAAGCTTGAAGGGCTCCCTAGTAGTTTAAAAAAAAAATAATTGGTGGCCAAGAAAAACCTTAGTGATGGAGTGGGGAGTGGCAGAAGATGATGAAGAGTTTAGTTGATAGATGAGAACTTGTCTAAGCTGCTGGACTTATTTCTGTGACAAAAGCTGACACTAATAAAGAAATTAAGGCTGCTGAAGAAAAAACCTTATAACCTCAGAGACAATAACTCCTATCAAAACTTTAACAGGCAGAGACTCAAGATGCCCTGTTTTACCAGAACAAAGAAGAAGGCAGAGGCTGGTAACACGTAACGTTCATTTAAAAATGCAAATATTTCAGAGGACATCCTCTGAGATTGCTAGTCTTTATGATAATTACAGGAAGAGTTTTCTGACCACACCTTCCTACAGCAAAGACAGCAGGTGGTGTGTCAGTACTAAAGGTCTGAAGGAATGCCCTTTTAACAAAAGAGGAGTCAGGGATTTATGAGAAGAAAGAAGATGTAAGAAAAGATGCGGGTGGCTTGAAACTACAAGTCATTTCAGATCGATTTGTCTTTTGCACTGATTTGGGAGCTGTACACAGAGAATGTATCGTACTGCTATTTTCAACAAGCAGATGCAAAGAGAAACTCCTGGATCTAGCGAGTAAAATTTCCTGTTGCATGTTTCCTCTGAATAGACTAGCTCTTGACAGACTAGCTCCTGTCCCTTCTTTCATGGTGTGCTGGGTTTGGCTGAGGATTGATTTTCTTCTTAGCAGCTTGCATGGTGCTATGTTTTGAATCTGTGGTGAAAACAATGTTGGTAAAAGAACCATGTTTTAATTATCACTGAACAGTGCTTACACAGCATCAAGGCTTTGCCTACTTCTACTTCTCAAAACACCTGCCAGTGAGTATGTTAGGGGGCACATGAAGCTGGCAAGAGACATGGCCAGGACAGCTGGCCCCAACTGGCCAAAGGAATATTCTACACTATATGACATGATGGGTGGGGTTTAGCTGCCTAACCAGGGCTAGTCCAAGACGCTTGGAAAGCTTCAATCTTCAAGCTGTAAACCTCCTGACAAAGGAACTTCATACTGGCTTTTTGGCCACAACACATTTGTATATATTACACTACTGAATGGAAATCTGCAGTCTTGTATTGCTATTATATTTAGCTCTTAAATGCTTCCAGTGACTTGGCAGCTAAAAACCAACCTCTTTGCCACTACTGGTTTTGCATACAGGGTGGTACAGCACAGGTCTCACTACTGCTGCCATTTTCTCCTCATATTCCAAACGTTGGTCAGCTCTGTATTCATTTGAAAGCAGATCCAGGGGCCATGACTGAATCTGTCACAGTTAATCATGCAGACAAAGAGAATACATGACTGATTTCAAGGAAATCTATTATGTTGAAAATAAGCAGGAAAAATTACCCAAATACTTTCCAAGATCTGAGGAGATAGGTCAAAAGGAAGACAGATGTTTCAATTACCAGATATGCAAATCAAAGTTCTAGCTCCCCCGTGTTTTACTGTCATGAGATCCTCACTGGTAGAATTACTTTCAGAGAGCTCCCTGGATTTTTTCATCCTTTATTTTACTAAAACCACTAAATTACAAGATTCTGATTTTGAGGGATATGAACAAAAAAATTCCCTTCTCCTCACACACCACTTCTAGAGAGTATAATCTCCCTTCTTGGGTGATCAAGAATTTAAGTGCTCCCAAAAGACAGAGGTTCTGGCTTGGGAGAAAAAGATTTTTTTAACAGCTTGTTGGCAACAGCTTTACTTAAATTTACTCCACAATCACCTGTTACCATTTCCAATGTCCTAGGTCAAACAGAAAAAGATTCATTCAATCTAAGGCTGTGAGGAACTACTGTGACAGTCTACTCTGATCTGCGTAACAAAGGTCACAGAACCTTGTATAACGATTTCTGCATCACCTGTAAGCTTCTAAAGCCGCCATAGCATATCTTTAATAAAGAGATACAAGCTTGATTCAAACACTGCAAATGTAGGAGGATTCGCCTCTTTTCTGGCTCCATATTCTATCAGTTTAACTATGTTAAACTACGTACTGAAAGAAATACACAAGACTGTGTATTTGAGGATTCTGTAAATGCCTTTTCCCAAGGTCAAATGGGTCAAGTTTCCAAAGTTTGTGAACATTATTTATATAATTTTATATGCATACATGATAACTCATATACATAAAAAGGTGTGGCAGTGTAAGTTACATACAAGTTGGAAGTGTTTACTAGCATCCTTATGTAGTTCTCATTAAGAGTGGAAGAGTAGACAAACTTATTTTCTACAAGACAAACACCTAATTAATCCTGTACTGTGTCTATTAACATTATTTTATCAATGTCAATGTAGATTTTATGTCTGCTAATGGTCATATAGCAAACACAGAATGTACTAACATGTGAGGAGGCCACCAGCATACAAATACTGCTTGAATTACAAAAAAAAAAGAAAAAAAAGAGTAAAATACAGTTATTTCTGATAATAAATAAAATTTGAAAGTCTCAAAACCCAAGAAGATTTGATTAATTAGAACTGGAATAGAAGTTTCCTACCTGGAAAGTTACTGTGGGAAAGAAATAAAATTATGTATATGGAATAATGCCAGATATAGGGAACTTCATGATAATATAACCACAAAAATGAATATAAGAGAATCTGTTTGTCTGTTTACCAGTTATATAAAGGCCATACATACTATACAGCCAGCAGGGCATTTCCACAATTGGAAATTTATTTACTTTTAGAAAGTGTGGGCAGATACAAATAAATAATGCACACAGTAAGTCAGCTTCATCAGTTTCCTTAGATTATACTGACAAGTTAATAAGTAACATCACCATACGAGGCTGATATAATAGATGTGCTATTTTTATGTACATTTGGTCGACTCTGGCAGTAGATAAATTATTTGGTAACCAAAATTGGGTTCGCCAGCTTCAGAGATTTTGTAAGCCAGAACTTCTTTTCCAAGGATTCATATACACAAGCAGCATACTATTTGTCATAACAAACCTTGAGAGGGGCAGACATTATTTAAAGCCTTCGGCAGATATTTGAATAATTTACTTTAACACTCAGCCTTTCTGCTTTGTATCATTAGAGTATGGTCAAAACCAGCCATTTTAATTTATTCAGCATTCCCCAGGTTTTTCGCTTTTCTTCAACCCAGAATATGTAAGCATAAATCTAACTAAAATACTCTTAGATGGGTCGACAGATCATGGCAAAATTGTACTGGACTGTTTTGACAAACTGAAGTCCTGCTGTATAAGCATAATTACTCTTTTGGGACAGAGCAAGCTATGGCAATATACTATGTCTTTGTGGCATCTGACAGTAATACTTACTCATCCAGCTGGCCTACGGGCTTCATAATGAAAAGGACTCAGTAGAATTGTTGGCTCTGCGAGGGATCTATGATGCTGAACAGGTCCAAGTGCCCTCTTTCTGCCTTCTTTTTCTTACCTGCAGAAAAACAATAAACAATACATTCCATTAGGACTCTCTAAAATCTACAAGTATAATAGTGATGTCATTTTATTTATTAATACACACTTATTATAATTTGAACAAGTATATACAAATTAGTGGGACAACTGTGAGTAGTCACAGGACGTGAATTAACAACTCTTAACTACGTGGTCTCTAAAGCAATTCTTTTTAAGTTATATGTAACTCTGAGCACTGGCAATGGATACCATCAGTTACACACATACCAAATAGAGAATCTTCCTTAATAACTATTTTGCCTGTTTTTTTTTTTTTGATGTTTTACTATGTAGCAAGACACCACTGACAACTCATGTATCATTTGAGCAATTTTATACAGATTGTCCCCCTTTTGTTTCTGTGAGCTTTCAGCCTTAGCAACAGCTGGTAATTGCATAATCCAGTCATTCTCCACATTACCAGGTGTCAACTGACACACTGAAGCACCTAATTCCAAAAAGTGCATTTCCTGTACACAGGGTTCATTCTTCCTGCCATTAACTTCTCAAGTGCCAAGCAAATGAGAGATATAAGCATGTAATTTACATTCCGACTTTTCTAAAAACTCTGAAAAAAAATACTGTGGTTTGTTGCTAAATTCTATATACAGAATATATGAAAATTTGCACAAGTAGGAAGTACAATAGAGACATTATAAATAAAGGGATTGAAGAGCAGGGCTTTAGGGAGCAGAATGCGCTTGTGGATAGCGGTGGGATGTTTAAGAACGTTTAACATCCCTTAATTTGTTCCAGACCAGCTTTTATGATTCTTTCCCATGTCGAGAAGCCTTAAAAGGAAACAGATTTTATGTTTAGTTTGGTGCATATTTCAGATTTTTGCCCATTTATTAAGCTAGAATATGGTTGTGAAATATAGTAGACCCTTTGCACTACCTTTGCAGTGCTGATGCACCATCACGCGTTTCATGTGGCTTTGACTGAGCAGTGCAAGAACGAACTTGTAACTTTGTGCAGTGGCATACATTTATCCCCATACAATGAGCAAAGTCCATATGTATGGATTGCGTGTGCTGTATAGCCTCTCTAGCGAGAGGCTTTTGCCTGGGCAGGCAGGCAGGCACAGTGTTGACAGTAGCTCTCCATCTGCAGGCCACTATCACTTGTTCTGCATAAGTCTGTAGCGGTGAGCTTGGCTGTTTTGGCAGTAGAGAGCTAGCTGGGGAGGTAGCTGGGTTACTTTCTACGGAACAGGAGCAGAGGCTCTTGTGAGTTTGCCTCCCCTCAAACTCTACAGCAAGGGAGATTAAGTATCAGAACCCTGTTGTCCTGGAAACAAGATTATTTGTTTCCCCTCGAGGAACCACTGTTTGCTAATGCCATTTTTTTCAAAAGCTCTTAAGTTAAAAACTTAAGGTTTTTGCAGCTGCTGAAGCTTTTAATTCAATGGGATACTTGCTTGTAGGAGCTCGGAAAATGCAGTATCTTGCCATTTTTTTCACAAGTCTCTGATTCTCAATGCAAATGGGAGCAAATGAGAGGAGTATATATGTATTTTTGTCAAGAACTTGAAATACAGTGTTCTTAAATTTAGAAGTTATGTCTCTTTTCAAACTGTGAGGTGGATGTGACCTCTTTTACTCACTGTTCCCTGCTGGCAATACCAAGTTGTTACCAAATCATGGTTTCATTGCAGTTTTCCAGTATCCATATCTAGGCTGTATGCGTTTTTTCTTGATACATGACAACTTTGCCTGTGATTTAATTTACTTTTAATGAGCTAATTTTAACTTAATCTGTAGTGGGTGGTAACTTGCAGGGTTCTATGGAGAAACAAAGAACCCTGCCAAAGCGCAGCAAAGGAGGCATGTTATGTTCAGAGGATGTTTGGCTCTGTTATTGACGACCGTGATCACACCTCTGCAGAAATGAACTTACTTCTGTCTCACTTGCTGTCAGCTGAGACGGAAGGCTGTACCCTTACTAGGGCAGTAGAATTTTTGGTCTCAAGATTTCATATATATTGAAGGGTGAACATCATTAGCCATTTCTTAGACCTGTTTCAGGTCCAGTCTGGTTGCACAGGTGCTGTGTTAAATGGAAGAAGTTCCTCCTGTGGGGTGAAATGACTGTTAGGAGAAATGGCTGCTCTGTTTACTGTATGTTCTGGGCTCCTTAATCTCCATGTTGTTGTATTTGAATTAGGAAGGAAAATAAGAAGGCCAAGGATCCCTTTTGGGTTCTCATTTCCTTGTTAAGATTTAATTCAGGCGTCTGGCAAATTTTACAGCAAATTTTAATTACCTAGTATATAAGATGCACCTTTAGAATATAAGAATATCTCTTGGACTTCCTTGGTAGAATACTTTGTTGGAAAAATTGAATGTATAGAATAATTGCCTTGCTTGGAGATGAAGTTTGAAACCTCTACCTGTTGTTCTTGAGGAGAGGTAGGAGATTAAA
>JAOXNG010000002.1:5392912-5407788 GCA_028566535.1 Scolopax minor
TTATGTTATTCTTATCTACTTTACAGAATAAACCTGACATTTTCTCTCATGAAGATTCTTACACTTACTAGGTGGTACTTCTCATTTTTATTATTTATAGACATGTACAGACTCTACTTCTTAAGCTTCTCAATGTCAGGCATGTTTCTCTGATCATTGATTCATTTTTCAGGTCCCCTTTAACAAGTTTTTTAACTTTTGAGATGCTTTAACAATTTGCATATTAATTAGCAATTTACATTCTTTCTCCTTCATAATGCTTTCAATATGCATGCCAAGAGATTCCAGTAGTGATTTTTACAGTTTCACATGTTGATATCTTTGTCCTCTACTACCCAAAAATGGGTGTCGGTTGCAATGCTTCCTGCCACACCCAGTCTGTTGCTATAGTTTTCTTCCATAATAGCTATAAAACTTTGGTTTCTTTGGACATATTATTAAAAAAAACAAACACGCAAACTAATACCTAAGATTAATTATGTATGGATCCAGCTTGCCCAAAAAAACCCAGTCTTTTGTAAAATAACTGCTATGTTTTAATCTTTGTTTTGTTTATTATTGCATCACTGATGACATATTGAACAGTAGTAGGTAGAAACCTTGTCCCGTCCCTTTGGCAAACCCATCGACGCCTCTCATCCATTTTCCTTTGCTCAACTTAAGCATCAAGACCTAGATGCACTACAGTGGAAAACTTGTACAATCCCAGGAAAATATATCCAATTTGAACTGTGATCTGGCAGGCTTGCTGCCATCTTTTTTTCACTGTCTCTTGGGATTGAGACAGTGGACTCCTTGTATATGAGTCCAGCATTCTAAAAAAGCTTTCTTAATTTCCATCACTACAGCTATTATGAGTAAGGGCAGTTACTTCTGATTTATCTGTCCTTTTTTTCTCAGCAGTTCTATCTAACATTAGCTGTTATCCCAGGAGTTTACATAGTTCTAAAGGATCCAAAAAGAAAAAATAACCTCAGTTATTTTTCATCACTTCAGAAGAACTGAGAATTTCCAAATACTTTTTCAAGTAACTGAACAAATCTTACCTTACTACAGCCTAGACAACATTGAAGTAAAATTGTATATGGCACTGCATACAGCTGATATTTTAAAAATAATTAGAAAGGCACTGATGGTAAAAGAATAATGTTGGTTTTTTTGAACTATAACAACATCGGTCTATCATAAAGGATGTCACCTATATGAAGAGTTGTAAGAAGAGCGTTCAATGAAATACACGGTGTACAGTCTGGAAGCATGAGAAAGCATGTTCTCATTCAGACAACTTTACATGAAGAACAGCCACTACTTCAAATAGAGCAACTGTTTATGTGTGTGAAGAATTTTATATGTCTAGTTAATAACACTGAAGCTAAAATTATGTCTGTCTTTATAGTATTAGACCAAAAAGGAATAATATGAAAGAGCAATCCAGAATATGGAGTAGCAGGGCAAAATACAAGGTGAGATTAACACCCATGACTTGCAGCAAATTAAAAACAGAAGCATCTGTCAAAAGACGTAGAAGGTAAGATTCAGATGAATAGAGAAAATAAATCAACAGAATGCTAAAAAAGGAAATTAAGCAATGAACTCACTGAAAGATCTCTTCAAGAAACAATTTAGAAAACATGAGTCAGATTAAAGTTGTTGGAAGTAAAAATCACTGCAATAGAAGCAAAGACATCCAACGTCTCAACTTCTTTGCCCTTTGGATTCCAATTTAGACAGCTCTCCATAACTAGACTTATTTTAACTTAGTGGTAATTGAAAAGTTGATGATTAAGCTAAGAAAAACACAAAATCTTTGTCTTATAAAGAAGTTCTCACTCTATTTCTTGTAGCATATTTAGTACTGAGCAGCTTAGACTGTGCAAAAGGCGAGATGAAGTTGGTAGCAACCCAAGGAAAAAATGGAAATACTTGTTCTTGGGTGCTCTTAAAAAGGAGGAGGTTGGAAATGACAAACAGATTATACAAATAAACAACACGGTAGCAATTTTCATTGTTTGGTTGCAGAAGTTGAGTAGTGTGAACTTAATGCTCTGCAAGCAGGACGAAGATAGAAACAAAAGCTGTAAGGGACAGTTTCTTTAATACCTAGCTCAGAAAAGTATTGTAATGAGGCCAGTATTTTGGAAAAAAATTCAGAGTGGTGATTACGAATACCATCCTTTTGAAAAAGTCAGTTCTGAAGAGGAGTGAGCACTATTAAGGCTATTTAAACAAACTGGCTAGGGTTGCTTTGACACAGTGACCTAGCACAACAGTTTTTCATAACAATTCTGATAATACTGCTTCAGAGAGTGAATGTTCTCTAGAGAAACCATCATTCATTCTCAGCCCAAAGAACAAAAACCTTTCTGCTATATCCCCATATTTGCATTTTTCTAGCACCACCATACTGCATGTTTATGTTCAATTTAGCACTCCCAAGATCTTGCTTCTCTAACGCGGTTTCTTAGTCAGCATTCCCACATTTTATGTTTTTCATTGTTGGTTTTTACACCAAGTGAAAACCTCTTTGCATTCATCTTGATTACATTTTACTCTGTTAACATCTGCCTCTCTATTAACTGCTCTTCTTCCTATAGCCTTTTATGTCCAACTTCACAAATGCTAGCAAGCCCTCCAAAATTAATTTTTTTCAGCAAATATGACTGGTGCACACATCACTCTTTCCTTCATTTATTTTTTCATTACAATCTTCTTGCCAAATTTTTTAACCAATGCACACATTGCTCATGAAAGTCACGTCACTCGTTAAATTTCTGAGATTTTCTATTCTCACTGAATGTTACATTAAAAAAAAGAAACAACAGGTAAGTAGAGATGCACAAAAGTAGCCTTCAAATGAGCTCTATCACACACAGTGTATATCTAAACACTGAGGGATGTACATGCCACATAGCACTCTCAAATATATTTTTTCATATTCAATTTATCACTAATTTATGAAGGTTCTCTCTTAGTTCCCCACCTTGAAAAATGAGTCTTATTTACCACCATTTTTTTTTTTTAGATCTGTACACAGTTGTGACTGCACTTCTGCATGTATGCAACAGAGCATCAAATTGGGCTGTTGGACGTGTGCCCTCTTCTGTTCTTCTTTACCTCCTGATGTTCATAATAAGTCCCCAAAAGATGATTGGCAACAATTCCAAAACCTCTTTTGCCAGTTCTTTATGAATTCTGCTATCTGGGCCTCCTGCCTTTATATGTTGAAATTATGAAAGGCAGTGAAGCAACAAGTCATACCTGCCAGATACAAGTCCCCTTCATTCCTGCACATTGCAGAATGCAGTCCAAGGGATAAGCGAGATTAGTGAGCAAAAGGGCCTTCTGTTAGAGATGGGAGAAAATGCAGCAGGTTTTCCCTTTAATGAACCTTCAGAACTTTCACTTCTGGAGGTTTAGGCAACATTTTGGAAAAGGTGATTACTTAAGGGAAGAAGTTTCTTTTTCAAACTCTCTCCAAACATTGTCTTCAGGCAGGCAATTTTTTAAAAAAGGTTTTAAAAAGCAAGAGATACCATAAAGATATTGACACCAGCCTGTTAGCTTCTTGAGGAAAGAAAAGTCATATCTTCATGTAGGAAAGAGAATTATCAGAACCCAGGAATAAAAGAACGTAGTTAAAAAAGTTAAAAAAAAAAAAAAGTAGTGTTACTATGCTACCCTATGGCATGCAAAGAAAATTACTACATACAAGAGAAACAACAGTAAAAGGAAACTATTGATTTGAAGAATTTAATTTAAGCTTCAGAAATTTTTATTATCTTGTATCTCCTTAATGCACTGTATTTTCCTCTTGTAACAAAAGGATATAAACTACATATTTGACAGCTAGCTGTTGGTTTCAGGACAAGAATCTGTAAAACTGCAACCTGGGCAATATAAAGCAGTTGGACTGCAGATACCACAATTCACTGTAGTAAGTAGTAGAGTATAGCAACGTGGTCTTATAGCCATGTTCTGTCTCTGGTGAATTAATACATATATGGATCAAAAGTAAAGAGGCTGCTCTTTATTCCTACTGCAAATTGTGTGAGAGAATTGATTCCTGGCATTAAAGAATGTTAAGCAGCCTCCCCAACCCATCACAGCAGAAATATGGACCAAAGTACGAACATTTTTAAATTTACTTCCTTGCTGAGTATATACTTAGCACAATTTGCACCATGTCATGACAATGAATCATAATTACCATGTTTTTCACAAATCAATTCTTCCTTAACTGAGCAGCAATTTTTCAGTGTTAAGAAAACTTTAAAAGCACAAATTTCCATCTCCTACTTCCAGAAGATTTTGTTTTATTTTCTAAATTCTTTTCCATTTGCCTAGCAGAGCAGTTAGCTTTCCAAAGCTGTGAATCTGACTAGGGCTCAGAATTCTATTTTAAAAGCAATTTAAAAATATCAATGCCTTTAGTAACAGAGAAGTTTTTTACCCCTTCACAAACCAGTTTAACACTAGACATGTGGAACCCAAGTGTTGAGGTTCACATATGGTTCAAAAATTCAATGTTTGCCATACATTTTGAATGGCAGAATCTGGGCACAAACTCAGCAAACCAGTGCTCATAGAAAGAAATTCCCCAAATTGATCATGTTCAAATTAGATTATAGGTAATGCTGGGAGCTTTTACAGCATTTCCACTTAATAAAGAATTAATAATCCTATAGCACACTAAGAATTAATAACCTTGTCATATTAACTGCTCTCATAACATCTCATCTCTAGATCAGAAGAAACCAGTCTTTTCACCTTTAGATTGTTATATAACAACATTTGTTTTTAATTCAAGTATAAACATATTCTAGCAAAGCTGTTTCTCAATACCTCTTCATGGTTAATACCATTGGAGAGAGCATGCTGGGCTACCCAGACTGGGTTTAATCCTTTTGGTTGAATCTTAATAGTCCATTGGTAACTGATCAACCGTCTGCCAGTTGATACAGAAATGTGAGATTTTGGCAGATACCTAGTTCTTATGAAAAACTTGAAAGATGTTTTAGCTAAACTGTAGAGAAAAGTTAGGCTTCTACAGGAGCATCTTGATGGTAAGAGAAAACCTAATTCATATGTCTTTCTCAGGCAAATGATCTGCAGAATATAATCCTACAAGAAGTGACTAGATTCTGAAGTTGCTAAACCAGAGGAAAAAGGGTAAATGAGTCGACACCGATTTGAAATGGCTAAATTAAACTAAGTCTGAAAAGAAGTAACAATGAGTAACGCAGCAAACCAGAAAAGAGGACAAAAAACCTTTCACTAACTATGACACATTAGTTCATATTAGGAAATGCTAATTGTCATCATAGTCTCTTCTAAATAAATTAATTTTTTTTCTCTTGCAAATGGTTCCCAAACATTCATTAACATCAAGGAAATCTGTTGCACTGCTCTCTCTTCTTCTGGAAGACTGTTCTGGGATGTTCTAAACCTATTACTATTGGACAGACTTTAATGTTACTTAGCCAGAATTTCCTCTTTCTCAGATGCATCTCATTAAAAGATACATTTATTGTTATACATATGCTGAAAAAATCCTATCATCTGCTGCAGGTAATAACTGACTCAAGTTTTTAATTAACCTAAGTTGCAATCACAAAAAACCAACCTTCAAGTTATCAATTAGTAATGTTTTATTCACACATTTGAGTTCTGTAATGATGTATACAAAACCCTTCATACAAAATTGTGAGATTAAATTAACAATTAGACTGAGGTTCTTTGTAATTTAACAAAGGCTGCCTCTGGACAAATGGATTTACCCTATTACTTTATACCTCACATTCTAGTCAAAACTAATAGTTTCAAAGAGTAAATCACTTTATAAGTGGAACTAGTACAAGGTGGAAAACCAACGTATGATTCTATTAATAATTATCCAATTTCTGAGACAGTAAATACCTTGGGACAGACAACAGTGCCTGTAGGCCTAGAAATTAGTTTGCTCGCAATGAGGCCACTTTGAACCAAATAATACTAGCGCTTGTGATCAGAACAGCCACTATCAGACACAAGGAGTGGACAGATGTTGGATGAATAGCATGTAAATCCACACAGATAACAAGAAGCCACCTTTTAGGGACCGAGGCACTGGTAGCACATTTGTACAAGCTCTCAGAGGAATGCCTTTGGGCAACTCAAGCACAGCAAAATTTAACATCTCTTCTGGAATCCTACAGGTTCCAGCTTGAACATTATCTACTGTGTTCCAATCTATCTTAACTTTCTCCTCTATGAATTGTGACAGATAAAATTTTTGTTTTAGATAAGTAGTTTCTCACAGAAGCCAATAAAATAAAAACTCAAAAAGTTAGCAACATGCTACAGTCGCTAGAATCTTGAGATTCCTATTAATACAAATGACACTTGTGTGAATCATCGCATCTGAACTTCTTGCAATTTAATTGACAAACCTAAATACAAAAGTTCCAACTCAATGCTTTCAGTTGTAGTGACTGCTTTTTGGCTATTTTACAGTTAAAGTCTACTGCTATAGTTAAGAACACTAGGAAGCAGCTGCTCGGTCAGAGCCGAAAAGGAAAATCTTCAGCCACTCACATAGTTATTTCAAAGCTTGTAATTTCCCCTTTTTTCCCTTTATTTTTCTTTTCAGACAAGAAAGGAAAACGAAGAATGTTAACTAGGACCAACTGGATCATTTGACCAGCCATTAACAAGCATATCAGAAACGTATCCCTGAAAGCATATGCTTTCATGATTGTGGTAGGGCACTTAACAAATTAAAAAGTGTTTAAAGTACAAGGAAATTTCACAGCAGACAAGATATATAGCTTCTACAGAGCATCTGACTTAACTTTCACTTAATTTGTGTCTGACGAGTTTATCCTAATGGAAGTGAGTATATTCTTTCCAGTCATCCATTACTGATTTCTGTCAGCATCAGCTAGTGTGATCTATTACAGCAGCTTCTATGTTCAATAAATGACAATGCAACAGGGATGTCGACAAATGAGCTCTGTTCTAGTTTGTACCTTCACAGCACAGGCTGGAGTGGGAGCAGAGTTGGGGGAGATTTCAGTGAGGAACTTCCTAGAGAACTAGGAAAGGGAGAGCAATAATTGTGAGTCTTGTTCAGAAAAGGAAACTTTTTTACTTTCCAGGGATCGCTGTTTCACTAGGATGTATGACTACATTGAGATAAACTGCTTGAAGCACGTGCCTCGGGCAAAGAAAAGGGGGTTTTGCGGAAGAAGAAAATAACAAATACAACTGGAGAAGAAAGAACTCTGCCAAAGGCACACACTGTGCACTCCAACACTTATAATCCAACAGAATGACAGAACAGTTTGTAATTCCTGGGTAATATTTTAGTAATTATTAACAATTAAAATGTAAATTAAAACAACAGTTGCCTAATAAACTTATTTTAAACAATGTAACAACACCGCAGAGTGAAAGGCAAGCATACTCATATGATTTTGTTTCATGCTCTGATAATGTCAAGCATTACCTGTAATTCAAAAGCAGTAACAGTCCAACTCAGGGTAAATATTTTATACTCTTGTTTCTAGCAAACTTTGAATAATTAAATGTCTCCATGACAGCAAGTTAATTGGAAGCAAACAGTACTAATGGGTGCTCTAACTTAAAAAAAAAAAAAGTTGAAAAAATTTATTCCAACAGTAGGCAATTCTCCCCCAGACTTTAAGCCAGGTTTTTTACTCATTTATGACTACATAAGAACTTTCAGCAATCACTAAATTCTCTGTTAAGTGCCATGAAATCACTTCAGACTTAGAGAAATGATATTTATCTTTCGACAGTCTTCCCTCTATGGATAACATGTATCTGAATTATCTTTGCCTATACCTATTAAAGACTATATGTCTACCATATGGTTTTAACCCTACATTTTGGTTTTGCTGAGTTCTTTGACCCATTGTGTCTGTGTCCACTGCTCTTAGCTCAAATATCAGAAGTAGCTGACTGCTTCCAGCTACTGTCACCTCCCTTCATCAGACCAGAGATCCTGCCTCTAGCAACAACAAACAGTTGGTTAGGGGCATCACCTCTCAGCAACAATGCACTTGCCACTAAAACAGGAGGGACTCGCCTTAACCTAAAGACCCAAGAGAATTTCAAAATATAGGTTAGGGATCTCTATAGCCAAGGGTAAGGATCTAACAGTGTTACTAAGGAAGAACTTATGACCCAGACTTAAAATGCTATGAAACCCTACTCCTGACACACATACTCACTTCCTCATTTGTTTAGTAGCCTTTTCCTTCTGTCTCTATTCCTATCTAATTCAAGGATCCAAATGCTGAATAAAGTAGTCATTCTGTTGAATAAGAAAGTTAAGATGTGAAGTTACCTCTGCATTCAACTGTTTGTAGCTCCTCAAAAAATAGCTCTATCAGTTTTGAATATTGATGAGGACTGCCATCTGGCTGAGAGCAGGAGTGAGTATCATATGTATAATGCACTGCATAATTAAGAAGACAATGATAAACAGGTCCTTGATCTTGCACAGCAAAATTTGGTGAGGCCATGAAGTTACTGTGCCTAAATGAGCATCTATTTGCATTGTAAGATTGCCTTAGTTGTACTGTATATAGAGGGCCATTCACTGCCAGCATAAAGTGTTCTCAGCTCCTTATGTTTATTTCTGCCAATTCTTAAGCACTGACCAAGGACTGATTAGGCTAAAACAAATGCATGTTAAATATGATACAATTACCTATATATATTTAAAGTCTCCGAGACATGTAACCTGTACGGATCCCGAAACCAGATTTTTTCAGCACAATAAGGAGTAGCACCGCAAAGCAAGAGGAGCAGAAATTTCTTAGAGCAGTCAGGACACCTGGCCTGAAGTAAAGTATTACAAAGACCATACATAAGAGAGCACAGGAAGAGGCCTTTCAACTTACACTTTTTTGGTACTTTATCTTCTGGTTACTCACTGTGCAAACCACGTCATTCATTATGCACTATGTATTAACATAATCCTTAAAATTGTCTCTTGAGAAGAGGCGGAGGAAGAGAGTAAGCTAAGAAGTAACACATAGCAATTCCACAGCCATATAATTTATTGGCAGAACAGGGATTTGAATTTCGCTCTCCCACAATGCCACCACATTGACATATAACCTATGAACTAGTCTGAGATAGGCTGATCCCAGTCTTTCCTTTTAGAGCTGTTCCACTGCATAAGCCGAATATTAACCAGAGCAAGAATTTGAGCAAAGGTTTGCAGACAGCTGAGCACCAAAACCACATCGTCTGATTCCATCTCTCTCCTTAATAGCTGAGAAACCTTTCATCTACAACATCTGTATTCTTATACAATGCTTAAGGTTTAATGAATCAGAATTTCTGATAAAGCCAGTTAAACCAGAATTCCTGACCAGATCTGACACACAACCTACATTTCTCTAGAAACATAAAACATCCAGGAGCATTTTTTTTGTAATGCCTAATGCAATTTCAAAGAGTCTGATTAACTAAATACATGCCCTGGTTTGATTTAGTGTTTACAGACTGCATTTCAGCAAGATGTCATACAATTCTATTTTAACAAGCTAATTAATTTACACTAAGTAAATTTTTGTAAAAATTACAGGGTTCTGAGGAGGAACTGTAAGAGAGCTTATTTTTAATAGGGAAATGCATATACTATTTTGTAAAGAAACCAACTTCCCTAAGAAAACTTAGGGAACCCACCAACATGTAAGGGAAAGTTAAAAATTATTTAAAGATTTGTTCTTTACTGAAGAATTATAGTAAGCTTTTAGCAGAAATCGCTACACGAAAGTGGAGAATGTACAGATTGAAAACCACTGGTGGTAGGGTCAATGCAAATAGACTTTGTTTTCACACAGATTCTAACCTCCAATTATCGCTCTGGATGTTTAGAAATGTTGATCAGATCTAAACAATTCATTTTTGTAATACTGGATTAATATTTTACTAGTGTATAATATCACATTAGTGGGAGCTAATATATAATATTAATATTTTATATAAGTTTATGAGATCTAAACATCTCTGTATGTTTAGAGATGTTGATTAGAACTAATTAAACACCCTGCACAATGGCTCTAAGTATTCACAAATAAGACCAAATCCTGCTCAATGAAAAAACAATTGTGATAAAATACTAAGTCTATGTCTTTCCTAAAAACCAAAATAATGAAAATAAAAAGACTGAAAACAAACCACATCTATAAAGCCCTCTAGAGGAGAGAATAGAAGGCAGAAAAAGCCTCATATCAGGGATTCAATTTCTGCTTTCAAGACGTTTGGCTATGAATCCTCTGACATTATTCAATTATTAAGATCTAATACAGTATTTAAGGAACACTTGCGGCTGTCTTTCCCTTGTCATCTTCAGCACAGAGCAAGCATAACTCTTTGTGGAAGGCCATGTGCATGCGGAGCTTGCCTTTCTGAGTGAGTTTGCCTATTTTCCATGTACTTTGGCTCTTCTGCACAGAAACACTTCAATGCCATTAACATGTGAGGAAACCACATTTCAGTGCTGGAAGGGGACTGGAATTGGGCTGGGCAATTGCTGTAGGAAACTGAGTTATCTTGTAATGACAAAACTACAAATAAAGCAGGAGTCTCTGGTTTTGTTCCTGTTAGCCATTGAAGGTATGCAGAGGACATAATTTTCTGGACAATGAATATCTGGCTGACTTCAGTTACAGACTCTGGAGACATCTCCATGCTACCTTGCCATCAGATCTGCAACCATAAAGTTAATATGTATTCTGTCTCTATTGTACAATTTAGTCTGCAATTAGTTGTGATATTGTTCAATTTCACACTTGCTACCCCCCAACTCCCTTTCTCTGTTCATTTTGCTCACTCAACTCTTTATCTTTTGTTTGTTTCTTTGAAGTTCTCTGGCATTTCTCTCTGACAGGAAAAATTATTTACTACATCTACAACAGTTCTTATGACCATTTCTACTTATTTAATCATAACAGGCTTGTGGGGCTCCATAAAGCGTATCAGCTGTGGAAAGGTCCTTCAAGTAATTAAAGGATTAAAGTAATTAAAGATTTTCTGAACTTAGAAGACCAGCTAGTCTGTGATCACAACTATCTCAGAAAGCCTATTAAATATCACTACTTGAAAAGTTCTTGAATCTTGCACCTCTGAATGCTTTTTGGCAAGTTACATAGAAAAGGATTCTAGGATAAGACCATGTGTCCAGGAACATGTGTAACTCTTCTGAATTTCCTGCACTAACTTCAGTTCTTGCCTAACTCTAAGCCTATGAGCAACCTAACTATAAACAAGTCTAAATCCTAAGTCAATCTAGTTCAGTGCTCAGCTCACTTTCTTCAATTTGTCCAAAACAGTAAAAAAGAAGATGAACCAATCCAAAACTTCAGCTCCTGTAAATCTGGCAGAACTTCCTCCAAAAACCTCTGTAAATCTCAACATTTTCTTCTGGATGAATTCACCTAATTATATTTCTACCACAGCAAATGAAAGACAACACTGCCTGATAAAAGATGCCAGAGCTACAGATTTTTCAGCAAGATGGCACTGCCAAAGCCAACATAGGACACTGACTTTAAAGAACACATTTTTTTCATTAAGCTACTCATCTTTTACTGCCCAAGAACAAAGGTGATTTATAACCATACCCTAATCTTGTTAGGTTATTTGTTTTTGAGAACATGATCTGAGTATTTGCATTATTTCTCCTAGAAATTCTACCTTCCCCACCCCTCCTTGACGTTTATGTGTGCAGAAAAAAATGAGGTAAATTTACTAAATTTTAGGTAGCTAAATGATAGACTTAATTAATTTTCATTACCTGTTGTGGTTCAGTCTTTTCAGTTTTTAAAAAAAAAAAAAAGCAACCGCCAACCACCATCCCTCCCAGAAACCTGAGCTTGACTTGAGATTTGAACCTGATCTATGGGTTAAACACAAGACAGCCAAGAAACCTATTAGGAAGATCAGCAAAAGTAATATAGACGTTATGGTAAATAGTTTTTCTCAGAGTGATCATACTGAGAGCATTTTCTGATGAGCACCAGGTTTGTTACGAAGACTGGTTTACCATGGCACCATATATTTTATATAAACTCTAATAAAGAGTTCTTCCTGCAAATCATTCCTGAACAATAATCTTTTCATTCTTACACAATGTACTGGAAGACAAATGTCATTATCATCTTTTGTCTGAGAGTTGGCATTTTGTCATTCAGTCTTAATGAAATCTCTGGATTACGTCAGTTCCTCAGCTTCCGTTTTCTGAAATCTGACATTTTCAGATTAGATTGTGAACAGTAGGTACAAAATACTTCACTGACATGTTTCTCTTTCTTGCCTACATCAAATGATTCCAGTTGAAAAGCAATACTGCAGCACGGCTTTACATACTTGGCCTGTTTTCTTAACAGCATCAACCTCTTTCATCTGAGTTACAATAAAGGTTCCAGTGAAGACAAAATCCATTACTCTACATTGTATTGCGCAGAACTTGATTCTTTTCTGTTTGCTGATCTAAACCAGAACCACTGAAACTGGCTTTTTTGGCATGATAATCCCTCAACAGTGATTGAAGCTGAATTGTGAGATGGACTATATTTGGAGAAATGCTGAGAGGTAATTCTCACCACACATTCCCTCCCTTTTTCTGTTTATGTGTTCATTTGGCTGTAGCATAAACGTGTAACCCATGAACTGAGCAAAGTGCTGTTACTCAGCGTAAGCTTACCTTTGTATAGTCAGGTCTTCTTACCATCTGACACTCTGTTAAAGCTTTTTGTTGACCCTCTGTGGTTTTAGATGTTCTGTCTGCTTGGTTTGCTTTTACTGGTGCAATTTTAAGGCTGGTTGTCTCAATCTCTCCTTTTGCTACAGTATTTTTTGATTTGGTAGGTCTTCATCTAATGTCTGACAAATGACGAAAAAATGCAAGACAACCCTTGTTTTCAGTTTTTATGAGCTATAAACTTTAAGCTTTACTTCCTGGCCATATTTTCCCTAAATATAAGCTTAGTTGGAACTGTTTGCAACCAGCACATCATCACCTGTCATGACAGGGAAAATAATGTCCAGTATAGTAGTATAGAGAGCACATAATTTTCTTTACCCTTTAATCTTAAAAAGGGTATGACTATCATTAACGAGCTAACCTCATAGAATGAGAGCCATAGAACTGTGTAGGTTGGAAGAGACCCTTCAGTCCAACCATCAACCCAACACTGACAAAACCACCACTAAACCATGTTGCTAAGCACCATATCTACCTATCTTTTAAAAACCTCCAGGGATGGCAACTCCACCACTTCCCTGGGCAGCCTGTTCCCATGTTTGACAACCATTTCAGTGAAGAAATTTTTCCTTCTATCCAATCTAAATGTCCCCTGGTGCAACTTGAGGTAATTTCCTCTTATGACTTGCATTAATGTTTTACTAAGCAAATGACTGCTTGTACCATTGGGCTTAGTTCCTTCCACAATATCCCTGAACAAGAAATGGATTACTGTCAGGTGTGTTTTCCAGAAGCAAATTTTAACTTACTGGTTCTGTTTCTCTAGAGCTTTTTAAATTCCCAATTAATCACAGCAAGCATAACAATGAGGAGGATGACTGTCACTTCCTCAGTGCCAAGAAATCCAGTATTTTTAGAGTCAATAGCCAAATTGCTCACTAGCATACGACACCTAGTAGGTGCTATCCTAAAGCACTTACAACCTGAACAAAATTCATTTATTTGACCCAATGGTTGAGGACAATGCAATTTACTGCACTTAGAGGGACTAAGTTACATAAAATGTAAAGATACCTTATTTTAGGTATGCTGAATCAATACAAATTCCTCTACTTAGCCCAGTCACCAAATGACAATACAATCATGTCCCCCCTAATCCTGACATCATGAGAGCCTCATTAGCATAGCATAGAGATTTTTACAGAACTAAATATATGAAAATGAAGAAGAAGTAGTGATAAACAGCAGCTAATATATTTGTGAATGCTTGCCATTGAAACTAGACTCTTCCAGAAGTGTTTGGAACTATTTAGCTGCAGACTCACAAGACTAACCACATAGCATGCTGCAAGTATCCAAGTATTTAAGTTGGGTTTACATGTACATATATTTATAAACACACATGAAATCTGAAATCCACACAAAATCTGGAGAGATTTAACTCCTCCAATTAATTGAAGTGTTTGAAAACATGCTGATAGATTACATGCAAGTAATTGCTATATCATGTTCCAGAACACAAGTAAAGTATGTACAGCAACTGAGATATAAACAGAGAGCTTCCTTTCCTGTTAAACTGAGACAGTTCTAGTCTGATAGTTCTAGTTCTAGTAGTTCTAGTATGATAGTTCTAGTGTTTAACCTTTAGCAGCATCTTCCAATAATCCCAAGTGCTCTCAGAGCTGGGCTGCTGAATCTCAAAAATATTCTTGTCTCAGCAGATAGTGTGTATATGAAAGCCATTAGTGGCAGGCAAAAACGATAAAGTGTATGAAGATTTTAAGGAAGCACAAACTGAACTGAAGTTAGTAATGAAACAAGTTATGTTAAGATTACATTCTGTTTGAATGTTCCTTTTCATAATTTAGGTCAATAAAAAAAAAATCTCTTTCATTCTTACATTAATCTGCTGCACGATTTCTTTTTGTTGCATTTACTTGTCATAGAAGTCAGTCAATCTTAAATCTACTAACTACACAGACCATGGGCCCTGCAAATAAGCAGTAAGAGGTTTAACCTCTTGCTTAATATGAATTCATTATTAAAGAACAATAGTTCTGAGTTTTGATTTAGAACAGAAAATATAAAGAAATAAGGCCAGTCATAAAAAAAAAAATAAATAGCACCAGTGTGCCATGTATACATTCTGGCT
>JAOXNG010000002.1:5408996-5425531 GCA_028566535.1 Scolopax minor
TGTAAGTGTTCAAGGCCAGGCTGGATGGGGCTTTGAGCAACCTGCTCTAGTGGTGGTGTCCCTGCCCACAGCAGGGGGGTTGGAACTAGATGATCTCTAAGGTCCCTTCCAACTCTAACCATTCTATGATTCTATGAGTTTCATCAGTGCAGAAACTGTAACACTTCCAAAACTCTTAATTTCAAACTCCTATTTCGCCTCAATGATAGCCATAATTCAATCTTTTCTCTGAATCCAGAAGATACTCTAGGCATATTCAAAACCAAAACTGAGCTACAGCAAGAAATCATATTCACCAACATGTCGCCTACTTGAAATCAGCGTTTTTCTGACTCGGCGTAATCATCCACCCCTCTGCAATTACTTTTGGAAAATCAAGATAGTGACTGGAGATGAGATTTCCTAGTTTGTGAGTAGGTGATTTAACATATTAAAAAACTGTAACAGAGGACTTTGAAAAAAAAAATTACACTTAAACACTGGCAGGACAGCTCCATGGCTAGCTATGTGAGTATTGGAACAAGGACAGCAAAAAGCTGAAAGCATCTCAGTGAACATTAAGTCAGTAGGGAAGTAGAAAGATTGCAAATCCGAGTACACAAAAATCAACAAAAGTAAACAAAACTCACAAGGTACATATATGATCTTATCTGAGAACTTAAGATTCCGAAGACTCTTAAGTCTGCTCCAGTCCCAAAACATAAACCAGAGAGCCTGGTGTGTGGACACAGTAGTTGGATATCGTTTCTTGAGGAAGAATGCTTATATCTGATAAAGCAAAAGCCCCACGTACAGATGAAAGCTGCTACCACCACCACCAAGCTGGTTTTAATAACAACATTTTCTAGATTTAAAAGCTGCAGACAGGCATATTTTTCAAAAATATATGGAAAACAAATTCCTATGGAATGCTTAGCATGCAAGGTGTCAAAGATTCCATTACAGAGAAAGAAGATTTCCCCCTCAGCTTCCAACCTTTTCCCCAGAATTATGCCACACATAATCATTTCCAGAAAAAAAAGTCCTCAAGGATGCCATGAAAATGATGAAATCCCTCAACAGAAAACCTGAACGTACAAACATATGGAAAACATAATTAGTAAACATCCACAAGATGAAGTTTGTCCTCATTAAGCATTTGCTGAATAATGGAGAACAAAACTGTAAAATTTGAAGTCTGTTGCAAAGCAATTTGCAAACAAAAGAAAAGGCTTAAACCCCCATAGCAAATGGTTTGCAATGAATTGTTTGCCTCCATAATACATCTTGATAAACCAGCTTCTCTTTTTACCCATTTTGAAAGTTATTTCAGAGCAGTATTTTGTTCTTTCTGCCCATCAGAACTTGCTTTGTAAACACCGTGCTTTCCATGCTGCTTATTAGGTGCACATTTGCCCTTACCAGTAGCACAGTATCTATATTTCTGATTTGGTAAAACACTTCCCACAGAGGAAAGCAAGCAAACACACACTTAACTAACTCCACTGAAATATACCTAAGAATTTAAAACTAAGCACTTGTGCAAACATAATCTTAAATAAAAACTGATGTAAACCTGTATATCCATGTTACCAAGAACTAGGATCTAAAGGCCTGTCATTACATAAACACAATCTTCAAATTCATTAACTCTTATCTATAAAGATGTTTTATGATAATGAATATACAGCCAAAATTTTTCTACACAGTTTAATTCGGTGAATATCTTTGGCATTTCAAACATTTTATATTTGGAAGAAGAGACTAATGTGGGCTTTTGTTGTTTTAATAGAACTTAAAATGGCTTCCTAAAATGTATTCCCTTGGGAGTTTGCACAAAGAGATCCTCAGATGATCATTTATCTCTTTTGCCAGAAATATGCTATTTGCTCCACTTTCTCTGGGAATGAGTAAATAAGTATCTTCCTTCAAGAGTAACAGGCTTTGTAATTCTTTGAGAAATCAACTTATTTTCAGGTGGATAACACAAAAAAAGAAAAACCACAGAGAGGTTCATAAGGGGTTTTGCTGTGAGAAGGCAGCCTGTCTGCACAGCAATGGACTAATCTACTCTGCTGCAGTGCAGCTTCCTAAACAGACATCCCTATAAAGTCTGTTCTCACAGCTAATGAGATAGGATTATGCAGCGCTGCATTTATTAACAGCAGAAAATTGTATTTCATATGCTGAATTTTCGCCCATAAATTTGATATCCAAGTGTTCCATAGCAAATTGACAGCCTCTCAATTTTGCAGGCTTTTTTAGCATCTTTTGTTACTATTTGTGTTTATTCAATTTGACATGCTGACAGTTAAGAAGCACACAATCCCTAGTAGAAGAACAGAATCTAGACACTGACGGTATCCTTGATCCTTTTTGCCCTTTTCCTGTAATGCATCATTGTTGCTGTGGCTTTTTGATTCCTTTACATTGCATGTTGTTGAAAAGTATTCTTGGATCACGTTGTGTGGAAATCTATGCAAGAAGTGTATTTGACAGGCAGCATTCTTGCTTTTTACTCAATGGGGGCCTCATAAACAGGAAAGTGTTTGTGTATGTATACAAATAGACAGGCATTTATACTTTTAAGATGCCTACCCAATCATAGCTAGAATCTTACAGAAATAGGAGTGGTGTGTATAACAAAAATAAGCACAGAATATTGACTGTAACAGAAGAATGTTTTATTGGTTCTATTACTACAGTAACAAGAGCAATTAGTCTTCTCATACAGCAGGACCATTTGCCTTCTCCTAGGTTCACGGTTTGAGAGGATACAAAGAACATCCTGTTCAGGTGAAAGTACAGGACAAAGCACTGTCTGGCAAAATTTCCAAGGACACTGAAATCAGTCCATCATTCACAGCTTCATTAGAAAGACAAGTCACCCTAACTTATTCACCTGTTGGCCTGAAATATTTATATGACCCCATCTCTAGCAGTTCTAAGAGAAACTCATGGAAACGGGATGAGTATTTTAGATAACCTACAAAGTTAATGCTTGGAAAAACAGGAACTATTTTGACACTAAAATGACAAGGGTCATACAGCAGGACAAAAGTTAGTTAGCCATCTCCTAAACTCAAGGTTGGTTTAGCAGTTCCTGGTCATTATTGCTAGACATTGTCTTTGCTGTTTAAAACTCTCCTCTTATGGATACTGTATTGTCTTCACAAGTGAATCCATTAGAAGGACTTCTGCATCCTCTCAAGATAAGAGTTTTGATCTCTGTCTATCCTGAATCTTTACTCCTGAGATTTAAGCTCATGCTTCTTGATGTAAGCACTACAGAGATGTGGAACAGCTGGTGCCTTTTCAGCTAGAAACAGTCTCTTGAATTCCTGAAGATATTTTAGTTCTCCTGTGCTTTCCTCCACCTTCTTATGTCTTTTTTCCTTAGGCTAAAGAAACTCCATTAACTATCTTTGAAGAACTACAAACAAAGCAGGCAGAGAGAACTATTCATCTGCTCTCCTCTGGACCCTCTTTCACATTGGTTTGCAACCATTCTGATATTATTATTTTTTCCTCAAACTGGGAATACAACTCTAAGCCAAGTTAGAAGGAATATTCTATATATCTTGTGTCTTACAAATGCTATCACTATGTACATAATGCAGCAGAACAGCACAGTATTTTTGACTGTTTTATAGCCTAGAAACTTCAACTACCAGATCCTTTTGTTGATGCACTTGAAAAATTCCAACTGCAATGTATGCTTCTTATGGAACTGTGGCTTTAATTTTTAGACCATTTATTCAATTTATCATGACTTTTTTCAATTAAAAAACTTCCCTTCAACCTGTGCTGTTCCTCCCAGCTGCATACTACTATCAAATATAATAAGTATACTTTCTACTCCATTATTTGAACCACTAAGGAAGATACAGAGCCGTACAAACCTCAGGATAGTCCCTGTGGAAAACCTGACTGATTCCAATTCAGTAGCGTATCATCGAGAGCTACTCTCTGTGAAGAGTATCCAGCCAGGCTTGCATAAATTCTCCAATGGTTTTTCAAGACTGTTATGAGAACTAAAAATTCAGCTTACATCAAAGACTTACTAAATTCAAAATAATATAGAGGGAGGGAGACAAGTACAGATGCAAAAAATGAGTAAAATTGGATATTGCACATATTGTTGTGCACTTGACAGATGTGTGAAGCCTATAAATCTGTACGTCAACTGGGCAATCTCAGAACAGGAGGTGTCACGTCTGAGGGTGTATTTGTTTAAGAGAAAAGGCAGCTTCTACAGCTTCAGACCTTATGTTGTCATTTGTCTTATTCTTGCTAAGACAAAGTAGTTGAAAGTAAAATGAAAAAGTATCAGACTTGTGCTTTCTTCATACTTACTAGTTATAAAGATGGTCATGTCTGCATCTTATGATTTCTACTGCACCAACAGCACAAGCATTTTCTGGGAAAACTTTAACAGCTTACCTGGGACTACATAAGAGAAAATTAAAGAATATACTTTTACTGGTCTAGTTTTGTCCAAAGAGTACTTTCTTTCACACAGTTGTGGAAAACTGGATTCGGAGCACACAACTTCCTACACATCAACAACCAAACAAGATCAAAGCAAGATCTTATCTTCTGAATGACCCATGTTACCTTTCAAAGCTTGATATTAAATTAATTTTCAATGGAACTTTACTAAATGGAGCTTTACTAAAATTCACAAATGTATCAAAATAAAGCTTCCATGATACAAACACCTACATGGGTGTAAACTCAAGATGTAAACAAGGTTATCATTTTTAATAGGATTGTAATTATACCTGAAGTAAAGCATATGAAATACTATTTGAAGGCTTAAATAAATAACTCAGGTGATTAATTTATGCTCTTGTTAAACCAATATAAATTTGGGCTGCTGCCTAATGAGGCAGTCCTACTGTTAGCGTCTGACTCTAATTGTACTCTAGAGGTTTGGCTGGTTGGATCTGTGGTGCCTGATGACTTGGAGTCAAATCAGTCCCATGAACTGATTGGACAACTACAAAAGTATCAGCAGGAGAGAGACAGCAAAAAGGCTGGACAGTCCCGTTCCACAGCAACCTTACTGTATATTTATCTCAAGTAATCATGGAACTGCAAACACACCTTATTTGACTTTGGTTGAGCACTTTTTTCCAAAATGTGAATGAGAAGGTACAGTAATATTACTCAAAACAAAGTACCATGTTCTAGAAACAAAATGTTTTTTCTCTTTCTTTACCTTCCAAGTTATTGTTATTTTTTTCTAATCTGTCTGCATTTTGAAGTGATTTATGTTGCATTACCTAATTTAAAAATTATATTGAAGAGCACACTAGTGAGAAGATCAGCATAAGTACACTCTCAAAAGATGTGATGAAGATTAAAAGTACTGTGTATTAAAAAAATTAATATAAACATGAATCAAAAAAAAAAAATACCTGAAGTAAAACATAACCTGAACTGTGACTATGTCTCATTCAGGTAACTGCAAAATTCTTAAGTATTCTACTTTTGCCTGGCAAAAATATCTATGGAATGGCTTAAATCATATCAGTATTAATAAATACTGCCCACAATATTGATCTAAGATAAAGAAGTGGTTTCACATTATTAAGAAAATAAAGAAGGCAGCAAAAGATTGAAATTCCAAGTGACAACTCTTTATATTTGCAGCTACTTTCCTCTACACCTACAGGGAGTTCCAATGAGATCTGCAAGATCTGTCTAGGATTACAGTACTTGTAAGCTGAATTGAAGATAAACCCAAGTTTTAACATCTGCTCAAGGCCAATCATTGAAATAATCTTATAGAAGGGAAAAGAATTATTTCAAGAACCTCATGTGTCACTAAGCTCTACCCAGCACAATAACCAGTAATGCATGTATTAAAATTATCTAGAACACCTCCAGTACACCTCCTCCTCTCTCCCATTCTGTCCCCATTGTGACTACTTTAAATGGAATTCAAACATATTTGTACCTTCATAGAATTACAAATGTTCTTTCCTTCTCTTACACATGTTTTTCTAATAAAATAGGCCCAGGATCTATAAATTTTATTACTCCTTTCTAGACCGTTCCCTCATTTCTCAATGGAGAAATTAATAAAAGTCTGTGGTAGTCTTCTCAGCACTTTATTAACCATCCTCCTGATCTGTAAAACACTTTACGTGCTCTAATTTAACTTAATCCTGCATGCTTTAATTTAGGATTAGATTATCCATCACAATCCCACCCGGAAGAAGAGTGGTACAGTTGTGAATACTTACAAAACAGTAGCAAAAGCTAATTATTTTCCATCAGACTCATTATTTCCCATTTCAAACACCAAAGACATAAAAATTACTTGCCCTGCCTCTGGATCCTGTTTCACCCTCTGTTTTCATTGTATGGAAATCTAAACAATTTGCTCTTTTTTCATCCTTTTATGTTCTTAACATAAGATCACCCCAGCACTGATCTTTGATAGACTCTACATAGGGTGAGAAACCACACAGAAAGGTAAACCTTCAACACCTATAAGAGGGGAAGAGAAAGAAGAATAAAACAAACTAAGCAAACTTAAGTTTAAGAACAGACTTAATGCATGGACCTAGCAAAATTAGAGAAGAAAGACAGGGGTCCAGGATCAGCTAATAAACTGAATTGAGGTTGCAAGTTGACAGGAGGCTAGACTGCTAATAACTCCCACCTCCTCACAAAGCATTGTGCTCTATGCAAGGTGAAAACACACACAAACACAAAAAACTATAGAGGGAGAAGGGAAATAGGGAAAAAGCAGCAGAAAAAGAGACATTCCTCACTGAATGAGGAACTCAGGTCCTACTCTGGAATTTTCCCTTGCCTCCACACACAGAAAGCCACTGCTTCTCCTGCTAATGGCCTGGTTTCTGTATTCTGTCTGCTTTATCAGCTTCTGAGAGTGGATCAGTGCAAGAAATGTCTTAATATATATAAGCTACAGCAGAGAAGGGGCACTCAGCTTGCACAGGCCCACCACTCCTTTCACATTATGCAGAACAAAACTCTTCCCACCTAGCTTAGTGAGGCATTTGGCCCTGACTTCATCCTTTCAGGTTTTACTGATAATCAAACTTTTATTTACTACCTTTTTCATTCCCTCTGCACCACCTCTTCTATTATTTTTACTGTCCTCACTTCCTCCCTAAGTGTAAACTCCTCGAGGGACTTGCATGCTACCCTAGCTGCTACTCTTTCTTCTTTCTTTACTTCCTCACCTTTCAGATCACTGCTTTCTCTTTTAAGAATCTTAATCTTTTTTTCCCCCAAGTTACTGATAATACTGTTTTCACTGAATGATACAGGCAGAATACATAATATCATGCATTTTCACAGAGGTTTATTTGTTTTATTTGCTTTACTACGATGTTTAATTGCTTTACTGAATGCTTTTACTGATTACTAAATGCTATACTAAATTTTAAAAACAAGACTCTAACAGTTAAATACTGATTCTTCACTGACCTCTATCAAGCAGAGGAAATCAAAGCTGCCATTCTTTGTCATAAGTAAACACAGTTAACTGTTTCTTAGGTGAATTCAAGCCACTATATACAATGTGTGCATTCACCCACAACCAGTGCTGACTCAAGACTTATACAACTACCAAGTAAAAATATGAGCATCACTTTTGATTTAGATCTAGTATAGCTATTAAATGACTTTGAAACTGATGACAGCGAGCTGTTTCAGAATGAGAAACTGAATCAAGTCATTACAAAAACAGCTTACCAAAGCATAACTCAGTGCTGTCCTCTCTTCTCCTCCTCTTTAGTCTATGTGGATATAAAGGCTCTCAGAACAGAAGAACAATAAGCAATGAGAAAAAAAATCAAAGTTATTTCATAGCAAAACACTGTGTCATTCCATGAAGAAGCATCAACCTCCAGACAAATACAATTTTGAGCCCTCAAAATGATGAGCTGCTCTTTCAGGAACACGTGACACATCTTCCTTCTACATGATGTTTAAAATAGGGAAACTACGTCTTTATGGGAAAAGTTCTTACTTCAGTGAAGAGACTGTTTGAGATACGTGTATATGGACCAGTTAACACACTTTCTAAAGCCACAGTTTCTCATACTTTACAAAACACCCAAGCTCTAGTTCACTTGAAATTTAAGTTTCAGAACTTTATCTCCAGCCTCTTCAAAACACTGGCCACAGCATGCTATAAGATGTGGAGGAACAGAAGATCTACACATGGAATTCTCAACAAGAACATCCCTTAATCAAACTGTGCACATAGGTAAGTTAAAAAGCTGAACACATGAACACAAGATACTCCATGACCATTCTAAACTACTTTGTCTACCTTCATAATGAATAATATACCTATATAATGAAGCTCTCTATGCTGGCTTCTTAAACATGCTACAGCACCAACATGCCCTTCAGTGGCATTCAAAATCAAAATGCTATAATAATCCCATATTAAAATAAAGATAAGAAATTAAAATACATTGATTTAATAAAATAAAATCATAATTGAGCAACAATAAAGAAATAGGAAAGATGCATCCTGGAGTCAAAAGTTTTCAAAACTAGTAACCTGAAGTGGCCAAGAAAACCTGAGTATGACTGCTGAAAAAAATGTTTGCTCTTGGTGGAAGTGGCATTGATTGACTAGGCTTAAACAGGATATCAGTGAAATCCTACACTTATTTCAAAAAATGAAAAAAATGTGGCTTTGCACAGTTTAATGAGTGTGGTCTCAACACAAACTTGTTTTGCTTAAAAAATGAGCTTGAGATCTGACTGCCACAGCAGTCAGACTTGGTTCTACTTTCAAAGACTTTGAATCTTCATTCAGTAAGTAAATGCCTATTATCTTCACAGACATCTTGTTAAATTAAGTCAAAAAGTATAAATCAACTAATGTTTCGAGAATTTTCTGATTTCCCAATAGTATTATCCAGTGACTGCTTCTAAACCAGACACCGGGTAGATGGATGTCAGATGTCAGTTAGACATGTTAGATGTCAGTGCCAAATAAAGAAAAGGCAGATATGTAACAGTTTTGAAAGGGCAGACTTATGGGAAGTTCAAATGATGATATCTGCTCAGAAGTTAACAGGAATCAACAAATTGTGAAGGGGTAAAACCACCTTATTGCAACAGAGAGATGAGGTCTTCCAGAAAACAAAACTTCTCTAACAAATGAAGTGAGTAAAATTTCTGCTGTTGTTCTCGTCCATCTTGGAAGCCCACTTTCAGATGCAAATGAAAAAACATGTGAAATACAAAGTAGGAAAAAAATATAATAATTTTGCACATGAAATAAGGGCCTTCTTGAAATACAGCATACTAGCTAATGTTCTTTTTTTCCTTCCAGACCACCAATGCTAATACTTCAGTTTCAGGTTAAGTCTATCCTCGCATGTAGAGTCCACCAATTTGAGTAGCTTCACTTATTAATAATCAGCTATGTAAAGTCAGGAGTATACTTTATTCAGTGATTTGACTTTGATAAAAATGTATCCCCTCAAAAAAGAAAACCTTTGTCCATTCTATTCTTATTCATACTTATTGCACTTAAATGCTATTTTAAAATTCAAGACCTACTATATTGGTAAAGGGGTAGCAATTCCCAGATAAGGAAATGCCCCACTGAAAATTACCAGCAGCCTTATATAACTTTTCATTCAACATTAGAAATTTATCTGACCATCTAATTGCCAGATTCTCTCTCATGAAGGAAGATGTGAAAGAATTCATCTTACAAGTATGGTTCCTGTACAGAACTTTAACACAAAAATCACAACTGAATTATGATGTAGCTACAGAAATGTTCACGGTATGTGCACATGGGTATCACCAAAAATTTTTTTCAGTGTTCTCAGATCCCTGCTGACCCATACCATAATTCAAGAGTGACATTTTTGTGGAAAATAGACAAGAATTAAATCACATATAATTTGGAAAGACTCAGTAGAAAGTCTACCAACCTACGTGGCAAAACTTTTGCCACCTTCTGATCTATAGCTCTCTCTACAGAGAATAAAAGACCATTTGTATTAATTTTATCTGGATTCTCTCAACAATGCTTAAAACTTGGTTTTCTTGATGTAAACAGACTGTATTAGAGAACAGTCAATATCTAAATAGGAGCAGTATTTGCAAAAGCTTTTGATTGGTGAGTAACTCACAACAGAGTTCAGGTGGTACTACTTTCATTTGGTGTACTTCAGTCCAAAATCAATATTATAAAAATTACCTTATTTTGACCAGTTTTGCTAAAGATTTATGTGTCTTCTTGAGGAATGAGATTCTAATTTCATTGCCCTATTATTCATTGAAGAACCTTATGAGGAGAAAACATGGTTTTGATAACTGCACTTGTGTATAATTTACTGTATTGGGTCCCAGCCTCTCTGTCTCCAGATAATCCATATAGAATAACTGTCTGCTATTGCTACCAGCTGAAGGTATTTAGATGCCTAAATATATAGCCAGGTGCCTTAGTAGGATTTCTAAACGCACTTGGTTACAACTTTAGATGAAAAATTACCCCTAAAAATTGTGATACAGTACGATAAGGGATAGCATTGTCTGCCTTTGTGTGTTACTAGCTCAGTTTCTGCTAATGAGAATCTGTCCTTCGGTTGTTAAAAGGCAGAGATGCTTTATTTTGATACATGCGGATAAATAAAAAAGGGAAATGGTTATTTTTAAAATAAGCACTCATCTATTGAACATCACAGAATGTTGAATATCTGCTTCTGAATATTGCGTAAGCTCATGCTGTAGATAGCATGCTGGTTTTTATCCCTGATACCTTTTGTTTATTCCTCTGTGTTTTTTCACCTAATGTGAGTAAAGATATCAAGTTCTAAAGTAGAGAACTCTTGTTCTGTGGTGAGATTCAGTAAGAATCTCTAACACTGAGCTACCAAAAGACAAGCCCCTGTCTTCAGTTTTTTCTCACTATCAACAAGTGCTGAGATAGGCTGAGTTACCACACCTCTAACTGTTTTCAGAACAAACTGCATAGAGTCTGTAAACACCCAAGCTATAAATCTCAGCTAGCAGACATTTGTTTGAAATCCAGGAGTTGTCTTTTGTCCAATAGTCTTGTATCCAGTAGTATTTGTATTTCATTATAAGTTTACAGCATTTACTAGTGACACTGTGTGAGTACACCTCTCTTGAAAACAACTTACAATTAACTAATTAACTAATAATCATTAAGCAATAATTACCAAGTTTAAAAAGAAATAGGAATTAGTCAATTAATCAGAAATCATTTGGAAAAAAAAATAATATTGCTTTTGCCACTTTCAGAAATAGGAATGGATAAAGTAATAAAATGGCCTTATGAAGTCATCTTGCTTAAAGTATTGGGCCCAAGTGTTTGAAATCTTTATTCCAGCAGAGCAGTAAAATGCTGGAGCAGTAACCTGGCAATTTGCCATTCACCTGCACTCTCATGAATCATTAATCTGAACTTCTGAAATGTCCTCTATTAGAAATGCCTGTCCCTTGGAGCCATTTATGAATTCAGAGAAAATGACTTATGATTATGAGTAACAGAGTGAAGAAAGACTGGAAGAACATCGTAAACTGAAACAAAGGACTGAGTCAACACTGGGGGGGGAAAAAAGACTAATACTGGAACTAAGAACTCGAAGAAGAAAGAAATACTAAATAGGACAAAACGTCTAAGCATGTAAAGAACAGAGGAAACTAATGGCAATTAACAGAGCTGTCCCAACAATTATTAAGCTGATTCTATGTAACTGCTTCAGAATGAGGAACCCCTCTGGATACTGACCTAATCCAAGGACAAAATTAAAAGCAGTCTCTTAGCCTCAGCCAGGCCATGCTTGAACTCAGTAACTAATGTTAATGAAGCTTTGAAATCTAAAATCTATCCGAACAAAAAAATATATACTCAACCTAATGCAGCACATGGCTCACTCCTCAAGAGCTCTGAAATTCCACTCAGTTCTCTCTTTGTTGTTGTTAAGGAGAAGCACTTTCCATCTCAGTTATATTTTGTTACCACCCTCTTTCCATTTTTTTTCCATTTCCTCTTTCTAATGTCCATTGCATTAAGCAAAAATATCAGAAGACTGTAGAAAGAGAAAATAACTTGCCAAAGAAATCTTACAAATATTTTACTAGGGCCTGGTTTAATCTCTTGTTAGCATTCCTTATGTAGGATTTTTGTAACATACTGCACTTGATTAGAGGCTTTGTCAGATCATTAACATTTTATCAGAGTAAAGGAATTTTCTCCCTTCTGCTAAAATCTTACACTGCTAAAATTCAATGGTACTGGAGCAAAAATGAGGTATGTTAAAACTGCAATATTGAAGTAACTAACTGCTGACAGTCTGCTTTATTCACTTATTGTGGCACACCATTTTCTAACCAAATTCAACTTAGAGAAAAATGAGAATATTTACATAATGTTCCACCAGATAAAAGCTGTGTGGCAATTACTGACTGCACTGGATTTAAACCTTTTTGTGGCTGTTAGTATCTGTTGCATTTCTATTTTATCTAGACAAATTTTCTGTTTCTTGGAACTTCTAAAGTTGCACTGAAACATGGAATGGTACACGACACAACCAGAGAATATAAGATCTCTTTCTCTCCCCAGTATAACTGCACCTTGAATTAAGCCTAAACAAATTAAAGCAAGAGATAATTCCAATTACTGATTTGCATTACAAGATGTGTTAGGTATAAAGATTCTAATTGTACACCTAGCAGAGGTTTTGCTAAGTATGGATACACTGTTGCCTTCAAAGTTCCTATTTCTAGGTATGACTACACTGCGAAATAGAGCACCCCTCCTCCTAAGAGTAGAGTTTTAAAGGTTGAAGGGTAATGTACTTTTACTAGAAATAAAACATCATCAAAAAAAGTATCTTTAGGACTTCGAAGCAAGATTTCTTCTACCATTGTATTTGCTCTAGTTTTTGTTCCTCTTCATTAACAGCCATCCCCTGCCTCCACCCTAAGAACATTCCTCTTCCTAGACTTTTGACTCTTCTCTATGCTTATCAGCCTCCCCTGTTATTTGTATATATTTCTTCACTGTATGTTATCTGATTCTGCAAATCAGAATATTTGTAAGCTTTTTTATTCCTAATCCATTTTCCTGCCCCTTCACTTTTCTAGGCCTGTATCTATAGCTACTGGATTTGCTCTTTGTTCACTATAGAACAATATAACTCTACATTAACCTTCCTTACAAACTAAATAAGTACTTTTAAGTCTCATTTACCTGAAGATATATTTTGATAACCTTAATATGTAAAAATAACACACTTTGCTAGTAAGATTCAAACGCTTCTAAAAACCACTTTCTATTCATCTGGGTTTTACACTACAATCACAAATTCACAAACTAACATATATTTCTTTAATTTTCTACAGCCAGATGGAGTTGTTTCCCATATACTTATTTAATGAATTTCACTGTTAATTAGAATAGTTTGCCAGTGGTGATAAATAAATGTTTTGCATATTTACAGAGCAAGCATTCTGAGGAACAGTCACAGACTAAACGGACAGAGGGAGGAAAGAGAATCTCAGATTTTATTAGCTTAATTTGCAACAGTTTCATAACCTTCACAAAATACAAGTGTTTCTAGTACATAGTGATCTATTTCCTCCTCAACCCTCTCAGTAACTATCCCACCCTTGTAAACAAAGATCACTTTAAATAAAGCAATTTTTTTGAATTTTATAACAGACACATAAGGACTTATGGTTTGGGGGGAATTTAGAATCCAAATAAATCAAAGTCAGAAACATGTGTAATCCCTACATCTGCAGCAGGAAAAACTAACTACAAGAAGCCCCAGCTGTAGCATGCTATCAAAATTTTGACTGGGATCCAAATTTCACATTTTCTACTATTTCTTTTTAATGGAACAATCACAACTCAGAAGGAAGTCTCAGGCAGTTACTGCAATAAGTGCCTGAACATACTGCATGGAAAGTACAAGTGATACAGGATCTTTGATATGCTCAGATTGTCAATTTGCTGGGTATATGTAAATCATGTACTATACTGGCTCAGCAGGACTGCCATACACATAGCAAATCCTACACATCTTAGCCTGTTACTTTTAAGAGATCTGTGATTTTCTCAGCTTGACCATCTTCACATACTCTGACCAAACTGAAACAGACTGGCCGAAACAACAAACATTGTTAAACTCCTAAGTGGGATGATGGCCAGAGAAGATCTTATTGCAGATGGCTAAATAGTTCAGGTGAGTTCAAAACTACTGGCATCATGAAGTAGTCAAACACCTAATTACTGTTTGCTTGCACGCATGATATAAATTATAAACACTTATTATATAAGTGTTTAATTCACTGACCAAAGCTACTGGACAAATGGCACTCCTGTGACTGTGATAGAAAAGTGCAGGATTTTACACCAGAAGCTACAAACATTTGGAACTAAGATTTTTCTTCAAGAAAGATCTCAAGGCCCAGGGGGTATAACAAGCTGATCTGATTACATATGGTTTTGTCATTGCAGACAGGAAAGCTGCAGAAACACAAAAAAATTCAAAGGAAACTAAATTACACAATAGGACACTTTCTAATTCTGGGAAACAATATGCTAATTGATAGATCAAATGTTTATTTTATCCAGCCACTCAAAATAATACATGGAAGTTTCTTCTCATAAGCAGTTCAAGGAGTCTGAGTTATTCAAAATAAGGGAAATCAGAACTCTTATCACCCACGCTTTAGAATCATGTCTTTATGCTCAATTAGCAATCTGTAATTCTTACATCAAAGCTGTCCTCAAGGCATGAGCCTTTCAGTTACTGCAGCTGGGGTACCTGGCACATAGGACGTGCTGGACACCCTTTAGCTCACTAGCAAGGAAGAGCAAAATAAAGTTTAAACCAGTGTTTTAAACTGTAATTCCTCAAGGAACAGAAATTTGATTTCCAAAGCATTGTTTCTAGCAAGTAATTTAATTCTTCACAGAAAATAAACCTTCAAATGAGTATTTTATTTTTTTTTCTTCCATTAAATCTCAATGTCCTGAAATTCAGTCTTCATGGAGTGCAAGTCTTTTTTAATCATTATTGTAATAATCAAATTTACTAGTTATTTTTAATACATCACATTTTAAATACAAGTAATTTTAATCACTTTTGTAATAATCATCTCAGACTGAAACAGTTACATTAGCAGTTCTAACATCATACACTCCTATGAAATCAGCCTTAGTGTCTATGGCAGAAGCCCAAAGTGGTGAAATTTGGATTATCACTACAACAGCTACTGTCCTCTATGTCTCAAATATTTAATTACACTTGCTAAGTATTATCCCTTTATAGCTGCATGTGAGGGGCTAAGGCACATACAGCATTAATGATTCCAAATGACTAATTAGCTTTGTTACTTCAATAACTGCTGTTTCATTTGTCCTATCTGCCACCACAACCATCTTTTATTTCAAAAAAGTACCTCGATTAAATTTTCTACATTAGAACATTAAATGGAACTGTAAGTTTTTAAAAATAAGATGTCCCCTCAAAAATAAGAAAATATTTTAAAAGGGCATACAAAACATTGATTTGAAGGAGACTGTTCTCAGTAAATGATCAGACATTAATAGCAAATAACAGTGTAGCAATTTCTGAGCCACACTTGTATCTCTCAGCTAACTTTAAGGAGGCCACTGTTAAGATCTGAGGGTGTACTATTCATTTGAAAATAACCTGATTCTAATAAGAATTATTAGGGATAAGTAATAACAAAGAAGGTAGCTGTTCCTGTTTGCTATTTTAAATTTCAATTTGCAAGAATCATTTTGCCAACAAGAAAGTAGCTTTCCCCTTTCCACTTCATGCTTTTGAAAGCTCTAATTATTTAGACCATCTAAGGTTGCTTCTATAATCACTTTAATTTCTCCAACTCAGATTATCTTTAATTTCAAAATCTGGAATGCAACTTAATTATCATTAATAGTGTTTTCAAATTAACATAATTCCTTTTTGATCCTAAGTAATCAGACACAGTGATTTCCTTCTAACTAATCTGTAATGACTCCTGAAGTGTTCTGTTAGCCAGAAATCTGAATTAATATCTGTTTTTCTAAACAGTATTAGAGGGGACTTTTATATCTCTGTTTCCTATTGCTACAATATCTCAAACCCCCCATATTAAAATGGTAGCAGTTCCACGCTGATGTACAAGGTAACATCTTAAAATTGGTATTTTGCCTTGCCAAATCCCCAAATAAGCTCCAAAACAAACAAGCACTGTAAATTTTCAAAATAGCTTCTTAACATAAAATAGAAGTTAGGTACAACAGTGTCTCTTCTACTTTCCAAATATAATTCATTTCCTCCAAGCAGTCATTACCAAACAAATCACCTTTTAATGGTCTATGACTTTTTTGCTTTATCCCAACATACCCTACAATCCACATGCTATCTGATTGTGGATTGCCTAAGAACTTTCTGGGCAGTATCTCATCAAAAAAAAAACCCCAAAGCCCTGCTGACAAGGGCCAAGGAGGCTCACATACAGAACTGGAAACCTATGAAAGGTGATAA
>JAOXNG010000002.1:5463326-5486275 GCA_028566535.1 Scolopax minor
GGTTTCATGAGTTGGAATCAAGCAGTGGGTGGAAAAGCAGTAGAAGCAGAAGGTGGTGGATGCGAAGGGGTCTTTGCATTTTAGCACAGTTGTACACAAACCAGACAATTTATCTTGGAAAATTGATCAAACCACAAAATCTTGAACTCAGCAAAGATTCAGACTTAAGGCTAAATAAAATGCAAGATATGTAGCCCAGCAGTATATTCAATTAAAAGGGATTTATTTACATTGGACTGAACCAATATTTCTGAAATTTTTCAAAATTTGGGTGTGCCTACCATATCAGCTTAATTCAGTTTTATCATGCTCCCAAGCTCTGGTCTTATCATCACCAATGCTCCCCTCAGTCCCTTCTGTGACAAACCCCACAGAGCAATTAGTTTATGCAGTGGTGGTAGGAATAAGCCTCTGTGTCTGCCATGCTGAACTGCTCTCCAACACTACCCCAATAATCCCTACAGTTCTGTGTGCTCACACACATCTTCCTGCACCAGCAAGTAAAACATGTGTTGACAAAGCTGTAAGACCACTTTTGCAGATGCAGAGCAGTATGCTCATTATTTTACATTTACTAGAATGTTACATTTTATATTTACTAGAACGCCAAAAGGCAAATTAAACTGACCTTCCACAGAGAACTGGTGTGGGCCCACAGGATCTTAGAGCAAGACCAAAGACCAGTGCACTCCCATCTCTATCTGTTAGGAACTAGGCCAGAAGTGTAGTGGCCTCTGTGGGCCACCACAGGCTGCCTGACAGTGCCAGCTGAGATTTACAGATCTCAAAGAGCATACCTTCAGGCATTCACTGCACACAGAAAATGTGCTTCTACGATGCCATGCTGTTCCAAATAGCTGTACTACCTTTTAGGAGATAGAGTGGGTAAAGCATTCTGGTATCTACCACAGCTTCTTCATCCGCTCTGCCTGGTATGGGAAGATGAGAGTATAAGAAATGGTCACCTCTGATGAGGTCTCTCCTAAACACAATCACCATGGGCAACAAGACAAAGTTAAGGCCTTCTGGTAAGGCTTTTGTCACCCTTGCTGCAAAGGAAATGTGTATGAAAACATGTCTGGTGTCTGTGCAACTCAGACATGACAGAAAACTACACTGCAGAGGGAAGAGACGCTTCTGTTACCATCAGTCTCCCATAGTCACTACAGCTCATGGTATAGTAACATACAGAGTACGTTTCCAAACAACAACCAGCTACCTTACAGCTCATATCGTGATCCACTGAGTGCATCTGCAGCAGAAACACTAGGGTGAACAAATCTCACAGTAGATCCTGCCCCGTGAGGTACCCATTTATTTCCCTGCATGCAGACACAACACTTCCAGCACAAAAGAAACACTCAAAGCAGAAGAAAAATCATTAAGGTGGGGAACTGGAAGGTCTAGCTCTAATTGATATAGTATCAACATATTTCACATAAAGAAATTTGATGATAGAAAGATAATCAGAGAGACAAGGCAAGGCAAACTAAAAATAAAAAAGGCAAGACTGAACAGGCTGTGATGGTTAAGAGAGCTTAGAGTTTAATTAAATTAGCAAACATCCTAGTGAATGCTTAATGTAAAACCCGTATAGACCCATAACTTTGGTTTTATATTATCCATATGATATCCAGGGTGGGGTGACTGATCATGACACTAGGATGGGAAGGAGAGACTCAGGAGTTCAGGTACTAGTAAAAACCACTTCGAGAAACAGCTGCTAAGGGAGCTCTGAAGAGGAGATATGACCTTGGTTTTGTCTTGAGGAACATCAGTAGTGAGTAGTCTATAGGCCAAGAGACCGAAATACTATCTTAGTAGCATAAGGCAAAGCCCATCACCTTAAGAAAGCATTAAAGAAATAGTGCACATTCCTCTTATTTTCTGCAAAAGGGGCAGAGCTGGCTCAGGTAAGCAAGTAGTCAATATAAGCACTGCATCTATGTTTAGCCCGTTTCTATGTCTATAGAGACTACACCATTCCTAGGCTTCCTTTTACCTCTCTCTGAGCCATTAACAAGGATCTCAGTGGCTGGCACATACCACAACAAAACTGCTGACCTCACTTATAAATTATATGCTACTCCACACACATATATAAACAGAGTTCTGAATATCAGCAGTACAGATTTTGAGTAAATTGCGAAAGGATGACAAAGATATGCAGTCTAAACATACTGAATCAGTTGAGCAATTTTATATGATCCAGTGCTTGCCCTAAATAATGAAGGGTGAGACCTATGCTCATTTTGGCTTGCTCCTTATTTTAATAAGCTGACAAGATTTGGCATAACACTAACTCTACACAAGTATTTCGGCATGGAGTATGAAGGCTATCACAAAAATGTTTGAAACTATCTGTTGAAATGGGATAAATCAAACATAATTTCTAAATCATCATCAACGATTCTCCAGTACAATTTAACATTTTCCCACTATTTAAAGTGGGAACATATTGTAAAGTTGGCAGCATATTAATTTATTGCCCTTATGAGATGTAAATTGCCTTTTTTCATCACAATTAAAATCCATTCATAAAATCCCATCCCCAAGTTTTCTTTTCCCTCCAGAAAATTCAAGTCCCATTACACCTTACTCATTGGTTTCTATCTGAAGGTTCAGTTTTGTAAAGCATGAGAGGAATTGTACTTAGGTTTGGAATTTTGCTTTAGGATCATGTCTCACATCAGAATTCCTCAGGAATGAAGCCCATGCCTGATGTTTGATGATTTAACAGACTCAGCTGTAGCACCTGCTTTCTTCCAAATCTCAGAAAGATCTTCCTACTTTATGAAGTATAAATTGTTCACATTCTAAATTTTCTTTGATAGCTATATTACATTTTTAAAACAAGTTTCCCACAAAAACAAATCCCTATGTCTTAATAAAAGACATCTTCCTTTTCTTAATTGCTCTATTGCAATTTTCATTCTGCCATGGGAAATTCCCAGTAGACTCTGAAGCACTTTTTGTGATCTGCTGGCAGTGCTCTAATGCTCTTTATCATGAAATCACAGTATTTTTTATCATCTTTTAGGCAATTTATAAAATTCTACAAGCCTACTGTGTGGCAATTTAAAATAATGTTTTACAAGATTAATCTATAAAAGTGTAAAAAGTACAGTATGTGTTTTGAAAAGGTTACAGAGAAGCTTTTGATTAAAGAAATCAATATGATCACAAACAGATCCTGAAATTATATTACCATTTTAATTGGCTGGCACAGCCTTCTCACAATTCCACCTCAATAGTGACATTAACTGCAACTGTGAGAGTACAAGGCTGTGCTAACGCAAACAGGAAAATAATTATTATGCATTGACTGTCTATCTTTTCCTACTACACAAATATATCACAGTTATTGTATCACATATCTAGCATTGTTTTCCACTCAACAGATTCACCTGTTTTTGGGACTGATTATGACTTTCTATTCTTCAGAACGTGATACTAAAAACAGTAAACCCAAGCACTCCGAGAGTTTAAAAATAATTTTAAAAAAAGGTAAAGGGAAAAACTCCCACTTCAAAGCCACAGTATTGAGCAGCAGTAAGACTGGCTGGCTATTCTTTACCCTGTTGCCAGAGACACGCAAGGGCAGGTGCCATACTGGTGAGCTGCAGGATTTGCTAAGACCAGAGGAAGAGGAAGGCTGTTTGTCCCTACTCCTGTAAAATGTCGAACTTCTATTTGGGCTCCTGCTCTCAATTCGGTTTTCTTATAATTCCTTATCACAGTCTTTATCTTGAGCTCATGTCTGCATTAATCTGTTTATTTTCATCTCTAGCCTTTACACATTGCTTACCAAGTTAAAGTTGCTTCCTTACATGCCACTCCTGTAATCTCAGCTCAAAGTTGCCAAACTTGCTTGCCAACATTACTCCAAAATATTCCTTCTTTGTCCTTGGTCTGGCTCTAGGCCATTCTACATTCAAATTAGACATGCTATCTTCAAATCCATTCAGCTTGATTACCAGCATGGGCATTGCTGAAAGCATATAAGACATACTTGAGAGCAGCTGGGGACAGCAATCACAAGAAAAGTTTGATTTACTCCATGGGGATGGCATATGTGCCATCTAGTCAGACCCAGGGGTTACGAGGAGACGCCGCTTGCCGTGCTGCTCGGTGGGTTCGGTGCACACAAGCTGGCCAGCACTGCAAGTGCCACCATCAGCAAAGGCCTCAGAGCTTTCAATCTGTCCCGACATCAATGCAAAGCTCTGGGTTTGGTAAATGTAATTTGGCCAATTGGGACAGATATTTTCATGAATATGGCAAACTGAAACCACCTTAGATTTCATATGTCTCCTTGAAAATATGAAAATGTTAAAGCTTAGTAAATTATCTTGAACTTATTTTTAGCTTTCATTTCTTTCTTTCTGAAGAGTTATTTTTTCTTCATCTAATTTAGGAAAAATATGTGATACTGGTTGAAATATTTTGGAAAAAGAAATATCTAGCAATCAATAAAGAAAATTGCAAGCCCTGCAAGTAAATCTGCAGAAAGTTTGGGGAAGCTGAAAGGGTTTTGAATCCAGTCCAACATAAGGAGGTGTGTGCTTGTGTGTGTGTGCATATAGATATGTATACACGGTACAGAGTCTTGTCTATATCTTAATTTGAAATAACCAACCTCTCTCTTTTCTTTTTTTGGGGGCTATGATATTCACTTCTATAAAATAAAGGTTTAGCAATGTCCCAGAAACAACATAACATATTTAGTGATTGTGTAAAGTGTATTTCTAAGCTCATTTAAAATGACATTATGAATATAAACACAAATAGATTAAAGAGTAAGGCTTGTGTGGTACCTTGTACCTTGCAGTACCAGCTCTGTGCTGCAGATAGTAGACTACAAATGGAAGGACAAGGAACACTTAGACATTAAAATTCAATTTTGAAATGACTCTGATGATCTGTAGCTGACATTTGAGATTACAAAAAAGAATCACACAGCATAAAATTATTGAAGAATAATTGTGGCATGTGAAAACATATCTGCAGGTTCTATGAATGGCCAGGAATAAAATAACAGGAAGCATCCCTGGCCTTAAAACACTAAGTAACTTTCATCCCTGATCAGATCTTTGAACCTTATGTATATAAATCAAGGTTCTGCTTCAGCAGAGTCTCTTACATATATACAAATGCAGCTTTGTCAATTAACAAGAGATATTTGGTAGGCAGTTATAACTCAGCAAACGTTTTAAAAAGAAACTTACCTTTCTGAGACAAACTCTTATTTTCTCACTTAAGTCCCTGAAGACATTTAAATAAGTTTTCTACTTCAAGGATATTAGTAACCTCTTCAGGAGAAACCTGTGCCTGCCCAAGGCTCCATGCCAACCAGTTTTGGTGTGGGCAGTGCAAATAAATGACTGTCTCTTGGCATTTGGGAATTCCATTGAATTTTCCCCACTATTAGCGAAGTGGGGAATCAGAGAACTTCGCCTGCTCTGCAAACAAGGCCAAGCATGGGCATAATTGTGATATTTTAGGAAGAAAATATCAAGTATTTCTCTAGTTAAGATGAACAAAATGTAAAAACAGTATCTCCTCTTCCCAGGATGCAGAACTCTATACACTCAAGAGAGAAATCCAGAACAGTTTTGCTTTGTGAAATACAGCATTTTCAATGGTCTTCTGAAAGATTTTTTTTTTTTTTAAATGTTACTTTCTTATTTGAAATAAAATTAAATTAAGCAGGTATGTTGATTCATAAAGTTAACATTTTTAATGCAGACTAGCTAAAATGAAATTAACTTCACTGACACCTATTTCTATTTGCAATTAATTTTGCATTTTCTAGTAACTATATTATAAAGCTAAAACAAAAATCTTCTTAGTGAATTAATCACGAGATGGTTACCTACCTCTAAGAATACAGAAATATACTGACATTGGCAAAAAACCTAACCTTAACTGGTTAACTTTAGATTAAAATCTAAAGTATATTCTGAAACCTCTCAAACACTTCTTGCATTGCTGAATGTACCTAATATATCATGACATTAAAGTAAAAAAAAAGAGGTCATTCAAAAGAACAGAAATACCCATAATGGTAGAATAAAAATGTAATAAAAATTTTAAATTCTGCATGCAAGCCACACTTCTGTAGGTTTTAATGATTTTTTTTTTTAATCTTGCAGTATTCTCAATATATCAAATAAAATTCAGAAAGTTTAGGGCTGACAGAGATAAAAATACAGTCGCCAATATTACAGGGAGGGATAAAAAAAAGAGGAAAGGGAACATTCTGAACAAAAATATCACACCTTTTTGTAGAATTGGAACTTTTATCCAGTGAGCTACATTATTTTATTTATAGATGAGTATTATGAAAGTGTTTAATTACTTTTTGGTAGAGGAGAATAAAACTGAAATCCCAGCAAATATTAAAAGAACCAAACTGAAGTTGCATCTTAGAGTAGATGGGACTTACAAAAGTCTTTGTCACAAGAATTCAAACAGCATTGTATAATACACTATAAATAAATTATTGTATAACCATTAATAACATTTCTTTTTATACAAAGTTATGGAGACTAGTAGTTTGCTGTTATATAATCTGAGTAGCATCTTCAGAGTGCCCTTAACAATTAATACATATCTCAAAAGCTCTTCAAAATTGTATTTTCCCTGTACTGTGTTTACTTATATATTTCAGCATAAATGGGGTGCATATGCATAGTCAAATGCAGTTTCATGTAGAAAAACTCAAGTTAGTACTAGAACACCTCTACCTGGTACAAGAAGCAGAATCCAGGGCTGGGCTGACACTTACCTGCCTGGGTTTCAAGAGTGTATAGAAACACTGCAAAACTTTGTTGTGAGATTTTTGTTTGTAAAGATCAGGCCACTGTCCACAAACCAGAGGAGAACATACTCAAAAATAGAAGCTGTCATTCATATTTCTCACATTCAATACAGAGTTACTGAAGTTGGAACAGATGAAGTGAATGACTACTGGGATGATGTGGGGAAGTGAGAGCCTATCTTATGAGACAATATAGTGTGCAGTAGAATAATAAACTGTGATATAAGTAAGTATCCTGGAGCTTAGCCCCAAGGAGAGAGAACAGCCATTTACATTAAAGGACCATCCACTGCTTATTCCAAGGAATATTTCTTACTTCTTTTATCCATCTCATGAGTACATGAAAGGCTAAATCAATCAATCTTTGCAAAGCTGTATTATTGATTAAACCTAGCTTTTAGTATAGAATTTGGCCTGAGGAAACCTGACCTCCTAATGAAGTTTAGCCATAACCCTCAAAACAAAACAAAAACCTTATTCACCATTTCTTATTGTTTTAAACCAGCCTGGAATTGCACACATGAAATAATCAGAGAGGCAGCTTGCTGCTTACCTTGTAAGAAAATTGTACTACCCCAGGCCTCTACTTGTGAGTCCAAACAGGGGAATGTAGTGCAAAGTTCATTAACAGCTACGCAATCAGTAAAGTCTTGCCACATGGGCAGCTGATACTGGGGGCCATTGCAAAAGTTCAGCAAGTCCTGTGTACACGGTGGCACTTTGAGACATCTGAGAAAACAAATCCTTCTGAAAAGTGTGGGCATTTCCAAGCAGGAGCTTTACAAGAAAATCTTGAAAAATTCTATATTGATTTAGCAAACTAAAAGAGAGAAAGATTCTGAGATGATGCTTCAGAATACAGACAATATTTGCTCTGAGATGGTGAAGATATTGTAGGATGAGGGCATTGATTCTGTGAAACTGGGGGAAAGTCCTCTCCTTGGAGGCCTTTTTCCACCAGATTCTCCATGGAGACAAAGAACCTGCCCGGAGGGAGGCAGACACAGAGGAATAGCAGAGAGAAAAAAAATGTGATGACTTGTTTCCCAGGACTTCTAATGGCTTCCTATCCCTCAAGCTACCTCACTACCTGAAATTATGTTAACAATATAGAAGCTCCTTTTTACATTGAGGAAATAGAAAGAATTGGATGAAAAACACACATTTTTTTCTCTGTGGCCAGCTTTGCCTCAAACAAATATAAAAATGTTTCTGATAACTGTTTATTGTCATTCCTGTGAAGGAAGAATGATCATTGTCTTCATTATGACTTTCAAAATAGCAATGAAGCTGCATAAAGAATATTTGAAAATACATTAAAAATGCAAATGTTTTTTAAAATGTGCATTAAACTAAAATGGTTTGAATTCTGACATGTATTCTTTTGCATAATGCTACCATCAATTTCAGAAGATTCCTCTCTGCCAAGGAAAAAGTGGAAAGGAAAATGAATACCTGCTTTCACCTAATTGTAGTTAATATACTGCTAAAGAAAGCTACAGATGAGTCTTCATTTCCTTTTCCATAACAAAATCTAGATGAGTTTTCTGCTTCTCCCAATAGTATTTCAAAATTACAGGAGATATTTAAAATGTTTTTCAAGCTCGAATATATATGGAAATGTTAAGGAATGTCCCTGGGAAATGGTTACCTCTATATTCTTCTTCTTTTACCTCTTCTAAAATACTCACCTGAGGACTGCCCAGTGCCTATTTTTAAGTTCAGTGGGGATAGTGAGGAAACAAGAATGATGCAGAAACACTTTTTGTGGTGGAGCATTATATATATTTCTATCAGAGATCAAAAAACAAAAGAAATCAATCTAGTATATATTGATTATTACATTATATGAGAGAAGCATTTGCTGTTGTGTCAGTTGAGACAAACAATTGATAATGTAATTCTTCGGTGACAAAAGTAATTTGTATAAATATGGAACACTGAAAAGCAAAAAATGGGAATCAGATTTAATTCAGTCATTATACCAGCTCTCAAATACCTAATATAACTTCTTTTTTTATTTTTTTTTAAGGGAACAGTATTACTTAAATCTGAATCAATCATTTTTTCTTTAAAAATAAGGGAAACTTTAAAGAATACCTAAGCATTAAGTAATTTGACAGATGCTAAGATATGGACTATTAATATGCCGAATGCCATTTTCTGAGAGATTCAACAGAGTATATTTGCTCATGCATGTGGAAAAAATATGATAATTTATCATTAAATCCTATTTCTCATAATGCTATGAGAGTTTCTGCAAATTAGTATGTAAATTCCTACCTCAAATGCAATAATGGACAGGTTTTCTGTGTGACAGCAAAACTGCATAATCCAAAGAAATTTACCAAGTACAGATTCAGTACAACTAAGCTCCAAATTAACATTATTTATTAACTTTATTTTTTTTTTTAATTAACTTTGCATCTGTGAAATATTCTATGAATGTATCATAAAAGATTTATTTCTTGATTAGCTTGTGGAAGGTAACTTGTCTGCCTCTGACAGGAAGGAACTCACCTTGACATTTATTCCTTTCAGTGTGATATTTGTATGAGTTACGCATTTCAGCAGTGGCTCCTACAAAGTGATTTCTTACAATTATTTGATAAGAAACTAATACTAATACAATTGAATTATTTCCATAGACTCACGCTGATATTCATCCATGCCCTAAATTCTTTAATAACCAAAGGAGGAGTCTTTGTGTAGCAATGTAGGAATAAATTCAAAGAGTAAAATAATCTGCTTTCAGTATTTATTATATTAATAATTTGGCTCTGGCTTTTCTTCAGTGGATTAGTTTAAAAACTAAAATTTAAGGTACCACCACTAAATTGCATAGGATACTATGTCACGAAGAACCTAAGAGAGACAAGACCTTTTTCATAGACTTATCATAAGTGCAGATTCTTTTCAATTAGGCCTATATCATAAGCATGTGGTGGAATTTAAATAAGCAACCCAAAGTTTTAGTTTGCTCAGAAAGGGACCGCTGCAGTAGCTAAGAACTATTTTTAGTCTGAGAATTTCTGGATTCGTGTGAACCACCACTATGCCAATAACACTCTAATACACTGTGTCTGGGAGGTGCAAAGAAAGTCTAAGTGATGATCACAGAGAGTTTAACCCTAAAACATGTTCAGAAAGAATAAAAAAAGCATAGGACATATATCAACATTTGGTGACTGAAGAAGACATTGTTTAATAACACATCTATGATTTTAGGATACTTTTAATCTATGTCTTTATACTAAGACATCAGGTTGGTTTTTTGCAGGTATTTTGAGTGGAATAAGCAACCTTTCAGATGGGCTTTATATATAAGACAGCTGAGGGGAGCGTGCAAACCACATGAAGCATCAGTCCAGAAAAAATTCACTCCCTCTTCTGAAGCAGATTAAAAGCCTCAGCAGCTGAGAGCTGCAAAGCAGGCTGGAAGGAGCAGGGCAGGTGCAGCTGGAAACTGTTTACTCTTAGGGCAGAACTGGACAAGCTCACATATGGAGGGACCCCATGAAGAATGAAATGTGTAAGAAAGAGGGTGTCCTGTCCTAAGAATAGCTTATACAGGTGATAGGCATGGAGGGAGAAAAGAAGGGTTACCCTGAGAGGGTAAAGAGGGAAGGAAGTTTATACCCTCTCTTAGTTGTGGTTCATAGGGGAAGCTCTTGTGTTACCTCAGCGTGTGTTGCTTTTACCTATAAACAAACCCAAAAGTTGATGAATGCAAATACAGTCATCATCAAATAAACAGAGCCTAGAGTTTCAGAGGTCACTTAGTCCATCTTTGTGCAGGAAGGTGGGAACAGCTGCTCCCGAGAGTGTTTGTCTCTCCTGTTCTTACAGGCTTCCATGGAGCCCACCCAACTCGAGGCAGACTGTTTCAGTGCTTGTTCAACCCTGCTGAAAAACTTCACTCTTTTTCCTAGCATGTAATCATTTAATAATCCTAATCTCATACTTAATGGAGAGTAGAGCAATTTTTTCTTTTTTTGTGAAAACCAACCTAACTGACACATTATGTTTGCATGAGTTATTGGCTGGAGGGTGCTGTAAGAAAATTGCAAAACTGCAAAATCAGTGGGTGTGGATCAAGCAGAAGTTCCCACATTATTGCTGGAAGGAAAAATTATGGTCTAACATCAGAACAGAGAAATAAATGAGTGCATGGGGAATTAAGAGCAGGGGTATGGGAATTGGGAACGGGCCTACTGTCAAACAGCAGATGAGAAAGCCTGCTTTTTCACACCCCAGGAGCTAGTTTCCAGGACACAAAAATAGCTACAAAGAGAAGTGGCTATCAGCTTGCATGATGGAGATAACTTAAGACAAAATGAAGATAATCTCTTTTTTATATTTTCAGAGCTCAGTGCTGTATCAACTTTACTGGTTTAAAGTTACTTAAAATGCAAACATCTTCCTCCCAGCTTTCCCAGTTCAGCAGACCTACATAAAAATTCATCCAGTCCCAGAGCTGAAAAATGAACAAAGATTTTAATGGGCCTTTCAGATGAAACAGCTGCATATGCACACTCATGTGGGGGAATCACCTTGAAGAAATGATCAAACACTGGTAACAATATAAAATAATTCCCCACAAAAGGTTTTGCTGGTTTTTCTTAAACTGTAAAATGGTAGCAATGCAAGGTGAAAAAATACTTTCCTAAAAGAAAGCATTATTTTCTTAATTACAAAAGGTACAAATATCGGCAGGGATTTCAAGAGATGCCCTTCATCTGTGCACTAACATATTTGTATGGCAGATTCTTCCAAGGTACAGAAGTAAAACACAAGAAACCCCATGTCATAAAAAGAACAGAGCAGACATGTCTGGACCTCTACAGTGCTTAGCTAGAACCTAGAGAGACAGAGAGCGGCACAGAGAAGACGGGGAGATGGAAAGAGAGAAAATACCACGTCTGCACAAGCAGTCCCAAAGCAAGAGGCCTTTTATCACCAGCTTCTGCAAAAAATAAAGATGAAATAAAGATGAAATGCCCCTGTACCCAAGAAAAACGTTTAGACTGTCTGGATTTTTCAAATAATCTGACTTGCAAATTGCCTAGAAAAAATTCAAGCTGGAGATTCAATTCCTAAATTAAATCCCACCAAATTGCTGTCTGGGATTGGTCTGTTTTTCTCATTTGCATTCAGTTCTACTGCCACAAGGAAGCAGAAGAGATAAAACAACAAAGCCAAGAACAAAAATTGTTTTCTGCAGCAATTCTGCTGAGGATTTTCTTTTCTTTCCTATTCCCTCCTGAAATAACGTAATGTGTGTGACATATGTAGAATTCTTGTAGAGGCATTTTGGTCTGAATAAATTTAGCTGCTTTATGAAACGTAACATCAAAATCAGTAAAAAGTAGTAGGGTCTACTAACAGAAAGTATGATCCTGCCACCTGCATGGACAAGGGCTGTACCCAAAATACAGGTTAGCAGTTAGAAAGTAAAGGTGTTATCTTTTAGAAAAGTATATATTTTTTTCTATTTGTTGTAAAGGGCAAGAATAAGTACAAATAAGCAAATAGTGTGACTGAATTAATTTTGTTCCAAACAATATCTGTAGAACATTCCCCTTCTGTAGCCTGCATGTGAGCATTTCATTATTTGGAAATATTTGGGGTTTAAACTTCAGACTTTTCTGGTTATCACCGAACCCATGAATTGAATGACCCACTTTTGAGTTTTGATTTGCAAGGTAATATCTCTGCTGCAAACTGTTTGTATGAACAGTCATACTTACAAATTAAAAGCCTGTTTTCAAGACTCTGTTAAAAAATTTATTCAACTTTTTCTGTTTCCACAGACAACCCAGGTTACCAACATACCTGAACCAGAATATTTACAAAGAGCTAATAGAAAAATGAGTTAGTGCAGTCAAAAGCATCATCATGGTGTGATTCAAGTGAATATTCATTAAAAAAATGCTAAGCAGGATTGACCATGTCATACAAGGCCCTGATCCTGCATGATTAAAGGTAATGGGATATTTGTCATTGACTTTTAATGAGTATTGGAATGAGCCCCAAGGTAGCAGCTATCAGAAAGGGCAGCTGCTTAAAATTTTTATGGCTCTTTTACTTGAGAGCCATCAGAATAAAGCATATGTTACAGACATAGCCATAGAGGGATGCAAACGTGCCCACACATAATGCTTTAATTTTTCTGAGGCTTTTGTGGCTGGGAACATCTACAGATTGTTTGGGAAGAAAATTAGTCAACTTCAAGGACAGTGGTTTCAGTGCTGGCAATGTCCAAGACTGGCAATTTCACTGCCTCAGTTTAAGTCCTTGATATTTCCTTTGCAGTGCATCCAACTTGGGATCCCTGGAAGCTGCTTGACTCCCCTTCTAGTTCAGCACAGCTGTAGATTCTATTTACCTTTTCTTAATAGCAAGAAACCTGAATATAAGATATTTGCAACAAATAAGTCTTTCAGCAACTACTTTAATCCAGGCCACACATTCCGATTTAGACCTGAGCTTTCAAGTGTGCAATTGCAAAAGGGAGTAATCAGAAAGCTGAAAGGTTTTAGCTCCTCGAGGTCACTCTGCTTTACAATCCAGAGGTTAACAGCTGGGTTCCTATTTAGGCAGCACCAGGGGAAAAGTGAATGCTTGGAGCTTGTTTGCAAGAGAATGCAGCAACAAAATGTTAAAATGTACTAAGGGAAACTTTTATTAATGGCCAATACATACTGTATTTTTGGAAGGATGTGGATCAGGAAAGAAGCAGAGGGACAAGTGATTAGGTTTGAGGAAAAGTCTCAATCACTTTCTTATGGTGTTTAGAGCTCTTGTTCATAACCCAGCGCCAGCCATCTCTCAAGGATCAAACTAGGAGGTCAGCTTTCTTCTCCTATCCCATCAATCAGTCCTTATGCTGTTACTGTTTTTAAGATGAGGATTCCCAGTTAATTTCTGAAAAAGTGTTTGCAAGTAAAAAACAAGAATAGAGGTATCTTTCTAAATGCTTCATTATTTATTTCCTATAGCAAGCTCCAATTCTCATCCAGAAATAGGATGATGAAATCAAAACTTCATAACTTAGCAGCAGACATATTACTTGAAAATCATATGAAATTCAATAATCAACCTCTTATTTCCCTTTTTCAATATCTTCTATATGAATATATTGCTATATTAATAATATAGTGTATTAGTAAAATGGTACATTTAAATATAATCTTACTGTAACACAATTTTTGGGTTTATGCCCATTGTATTATACCATATTCCAGTACACTAATAGAACATTACTTCTAAATTCCTTGCCAGGAAACAAAACAAACCAGCCAGTTTTGTTGCAAAAAGAGTTATTACACTAAAATTATGGGCACTATAATTTTAAAGCACCAGCTTAGTTTTACTTTTTAAAGTTCCAACATTGTTGGTAGGTAAATGGTCTTAAGTGTCCTTTTTTTTTTCCTTTTAACTTAAAATAATTTTATTTGGTTTAAATGAAATAATGTATTTTAATATGAAAACTTTCCATAAATACAGTTCTATTCGTACAAAAATCCTGACGCTATACCATTCTACTCCAGTTTGGTTTAGATTTCAATGGCTGAGGATTTGCAGTTTTCATGATCACTTCAGTTTTCTGTTCCTTCCCTTTCACCTTCCTTTCCTTCTTTCTTCCATGAGGTATCTGTTAGTGGTATTTATAATAACATCCCATTCATTAAGCCACATTTATCCAATCCTGTTGCCTTTGCCCTACTCTCAAACTTACTCTTTTGGGATGGAAAGCAACCCATGTCTTTTCACAATCTCAAACACTAAGCATGCAATTTAATACTTAACTGAAGAAATCTAGAAGGACACTGACAGCTGCTGGAACTATGTCCCACATCCAGAAAATGCATCCATCATCACTAGTCCAGTGGAGCCAGGGACACTAAGATCGCTACTTGTATCCTTCTTATGCAGGATGATGGTGAACACAAACTGCCTTGAAATTCATGTGCTACTTTGCTGACAGAATTTGACCAGAGATATATTGTACTAATGCTGAAATGTATTTTGAATGTTTTTTTTTTACTATTATTTCAATGTGAATAGGGGGTTGATAACAGTTTTGTGACTTATCTTTCTTTTATGAGCAGCAGTAATGGACTACCCAAGAGGTTATTATTTCAAAATATGAAACACAGCCACTGTAATCATCTTCAGAGTCATTCTTCTTCATGCTCTGCAGTTTATAATAGCTGTGCATTTTCATTTTGATATTTAGATACATAGCTGTTTACTATTTGCATTACATTTAATTTCTGATATCCAATGATGATGGGGTTTTGATCATAGTGTTGCATGAAATTTCGATTTACAAGCAATTTAGTATTTATTTTCAGGGTAGCAATTACAATATGTTTTTGAAGTAGACATGTTTTTAATGGTTCATACTAAACAACTGTCTCCTCCAAATATTTTCATAGCGAATACCTCGTTCAGTGTGAAAATCAAAAGCAACGTAGGCAAACTAACTGCCCGTTACCAGATTAAAACACAGAACTGGTAACTGAGCATTCAGTAAACCAAGGCAGAAATGATCAGTGCATGCAGGGTGCAGGAGACTGGCAGAAGCCAGCCTGGAGGGCTTGCTGGGCCAGTACAGTGGGGATGTGAGCTATCAATGGGATGGATGCTCTGGCACTGGTAAACCTACCAATCTTTGACTTCTCTCACAGATTTCAGTTTGAGACTTTCAGAGATAAGGTAGTTTTTAACTTTTTTTAAACTGCTCTCAGTGAGTTTTTCTTCCATTAATTTAGCCATCCATGTGATGGTTTTAATCTATGTAAAATTTTAGCATCCACAAACATGTAAATATGCTTGTTAGGCTTGACCTTTCAAAAGATCATACCCGTATGCACGTACTAAAGTAGCAACAGTAAAATCTCACTGCTCAATGCTACAAGCTCAATGATACATGTGCTGCTGCTTGGAGATCTAGTTGTTGGAAACTTTGTTCTGGTAAGAGTGAGGACATAATTTTTCAAGATGCAGAAACAGAAAGAGGGAAGAAATAAGATGCTTGAAAAACACTATCCAAACCAAATGTGAAATGGATATACCAAAATGGCTCAAGACTAAGCTTATATTTTATCCATATTTTCTAGGTATATTACATATCTAGCAAACATTCCTGTGGAAAATCCCATATTTCTTGCTATTCTGGTCACCTGGCTAACCTAGTTGAATTTCATGCATGCTTTCCATCCAAGATGATCTTGCTAAAACTACCTATCAAATCTCATTAAGAAATTAATTTGTAACTTTGTGTTACAGGATCAGAAAAAAAGACATATAAATAAAGAACCCAACATTCATTATTTTTACATTTTCAGAAAGGTCCTTGATTTATGGGGCTTAACTCATTATTTTTATTTTTGAGGGTCATAATACCAACAATAAATCTCTGAAAGATTTGGACCTCATCTTGCACTACTCTTTATGCTGGAGTCAGACGTCTAACCAGAGAGCTCTTGTTTTGCTACAAGTTAAATATCTGTAAGAAATCCCAAAACAAATTTGTGCCTGTAAATTGACCGTAAGCAAAATCTTACATAATAATAAACACATATAGCAAAAGCAGAGGTTACATAGGAGTAATCAGAGTATTCTATAAATTGTCAAGAGCCATGAGCTGGGCTGGTCATCTTCTTTAGAGTGAAAGCTATCACCTCCAAACAGGGGTTTGCAGTTATCCCTATACCAAACCTGCACATATATGCTGCACATACATAACAAGTGATTTGCAAGCAATGTAGCTTCAGTAAGAGGCAGATATTGCATAACAAGATCTCAGGATATTTATTTAAAGAGTGAAAAACTCATTCATTTTAACTTTTCTGTGAAATGTAGAGAAGACTGGAAATAAGAGAAATTGGCTCCACTATAACATGCACATATGGGGTAGACCAAAGCTCTAGATGGTATCAACAAAAGGAAGCTGACAAAGAAAGAATGCTCATTAAGGAAGACATAATAGCAAGAGATAAACTATCTAAATTATAATGACAAAGATAAATTGCAGGAAAGTCAGAGTTATATGAAGGAGGGAAAAGCAACTAACTTCGATGCAAACAGATTAGATAAAGTGTTATGTGCTCTGCACAGCTGTTCGTGCATCAATTATCTGTGCCCGTGTTTGACCACTACCTTTCAGGCACCATTTCATTAACGATGCACAAGTTTCCACATACTGTGTTCTGTCCACCTCCAAGAGAAGAAATCACATTGCAGTGCCAGTGTCAGTGGAGAAGCTTTGTAGCAAAGAGATACATTTGGGACAAATTTTTTTCTAAACTGCTATCTTTCTTTGAATAATGACATCAGTAAGAATTTTTGTAGTAGGTGAACTAAGGATATATAATTAGGTGCAAAACCAGGTATATCGATTTCCAGTTTGAAAATTTTTCTCTCCTCTCTGTAATTTTGTAACTGAGAACCTCATTCAGAATATCTAACTATATTTTCACATTTGCTCTCAATGATCTTGCTAAAATTACCTATCAAATCTTGTTAAGCAATTAATTTGTAGCCTTGTGTTAAGGACCAGAAAAAACAAAGTATAAAGAAAGAACCCAACATTCATTATTTTAACATTTTCAGAAAGGTCCTCAATTTATGGGGCTTAGCTCATTATTTTTAATGATGGAACTATGCACATAAGAGTTTTGTTTTTCAGGAAAGAGATTTTTTTTAAAACAAGATGTTCAGTAAGAAAGTATGCTAAATGACTGGAGATGGTGATCTTTAAATTTTTTTATAGCAAGTGAGACATTAGTCATAAACAGAGATTTGCTCAGGGAGACAAAAAAGAGTATTCCTCTCTGGGTTTTATTTCTCAAGGGAAAATGGATTCTTCTTAATGAAACTATGAAAGACTCCCAAGTGTAAGAGCAAGGAATAAATACAATAAAAAAGCCTGTTTTCAGAGCAAAGTCCAAATCAAGAAAATGCTACTTCTTAGAGATTTCTCTTTACCAAATTGTTAAAAGAGCCTCCCTATGTCCTGGTAGCTAATGTTCAAAACAGAAAAACAAATTTCTTAGCCTCTAGAGTCTTCTAACAGCTCACAAGCCAGCTCCACCAGCACACCCATGTGCCATGAGTGAAGAATTTTTAAGTTATCTTCTTATCAACCTACCCCTTTCCCCCTCACCCCACCAAAAAAAGTCCTGATGTTATCAGCCCTAGGACTGAGTCCTTCAGGATTGTGGCTCCACACCATAACAGGGTTAAAAATCTAATTCTCTGGAAAGCAGCATCTCCCAGCTACAATCCACCTTGCTGGGATTTCTTCCCAGCACTCTCATTCTTCTTTTTTTTTTGTATCTTTTTCATATTCTGCAGCAAAGACAGTGCTGAAGTCTTACTCTATTTCACAGAAGAATTTCAAAGTCATTATCCTAAACTGCCATGAAACTGAATTTTGGCATTTTTAAAATGCCCAGCTTCTCTATAAAACACTTTTCTGAAGTTGGCTTTCCTGTATTACAACATGCTTTAAGCATGAGATGCTTCACAGCAAATAAGCTCCTGAATTGTGGCCAGGCTATAGGATTAAATCAAACAAAGCATTGCAGCCCATTACTCAGCACACATGACCATTAGGATAAAATGTGAAGTTCATATCACACTTCTAATAACCTTCTTATCAGGAGTTCAGCAGTGACATACCAACTCTGGATTTTAAGATTCCATCAGTGACTTATGCAATGATGTAACTTCAGAAGCAATTTTTAAAATAACTTCCTTACACACAACTTATCCCTCTAGGTGCCACAGAAGGGGCATGCACTTAGTGTAAGTCAGTCTCAACTGCTCTCCTGGTTTGCTGGGAACTAGCACCAGTCAGCAGAGGACAAATGATCCTGCTACCCAAAGTGCATACACAAGAAATCAACTAAGCAATTGCATTCAGCTTACTGGATACTACTCAGGTTGATTTGGGCTTTAGAACTGCAAAAGCTGGTTTAACAATGACAGCAGATATGGACAGTGACCTTTTAAGTCACTGTTAGGTTTGTGCACATTTCATTCTCTGTTAGATGCAACTGTTAAACTCACCCTTATTTTTTTTATTGCTTTTCTGATAAGTGTAGAGAAAATGCTTTAATAAGTTTTGAAACACTAGTGGCTGCTTAAGGGGGTATATTATCTCCTCTAAGAAACTACATTGATCGTTTTCTAAAAAGGATCTAGAAATATTGTGACAGTTGTCACCATCTACTACTGTACTGACAGGGTGAATCTAGAGCAGCAGAGGCAGATGTCACACCACAAAATCTTGCAGAAGTTTGTAACTCTTGAATAACTGACAGAGTGAATGTGGCAAGTCACGTTAAAACTGTCTCAGAGGCCTCAAAGCTAATGGATAAATTTTCATTGATTTCAGTGAGCTCTACTTTGGAGGCTTAGTTTCTGGAAAAGTAGAATGTCAGCAATAAATACTAAACAAGTGACCTCATTTTTTACTGAAAAGTAACCAGAAAAGTTTGAATGCTTTCTGCTTTAGAACTGAGAAAAGTATTCAAAAATGTTCTACCTTTGAAATAAGAATTCATTAGTGTCATCCTTTAAAGTCATTGCTGTCTATTTCTATCAATTCCAGCTTTCTTATAGGATTTTCAGTCTATCAGTCTTCCAGGTTCTATTTGAACTGAATCAGAATGGACATAAACCAATCTGCTGTGATATCAACAAATATGATACAAATATTTTAGGCTTCTTTGCTGAAATTACAATTTTTTATCATTGCAATGTTATCACAGTGTCTTCTTGAAATCTAGTCAAGAACTTCCCTTGTGCAGTCTTTGCCTCAAAAAGCATATCGTTTCACAAAGAAAGGCTTACAGGCAACAGCTAAAGAAATCAGTGCATTTTGCAAAGTATCTGCTAATCACTAATCAGCTGGGAGCTCCTCAGTACTGGGGAGTCTTGACTGGAACACGTGGAGGAAAACTCTACCACTAGTCTACACAGACATGACTTTGGGCAAAGCTGGGAAGGAGATTTGAGCATAGTGAGGACAAAATGGTACAGGTTTAACTAAAGCAGGTAAACGCATAGAGATATATATGTACACGTACAGAGAGAGAGAGGCTGGAACAGATATAGATTCCCATCTTTTGAAACAAATGACAAGACCTCTGGAGAAGGGCAACATGGACTGCTCAGAACAAGAACTACTATACTACAAGCTGATTCACTAAAATCTTAAAACAAGAGCTACCCGTGAACAATTTTTACACTGTGTACCTGTTATTATTCTAATCTCTTCCCATTTGCAATGCTGTTTCCAAGCATTACAGTATATAAAGAAAAAACAAAGATATCAAGTTGTCTAAATTTTTTTTTGTGCTTGTTCTCCAGCAGTGATAAAAACAAATCTAAACAAAAAGCTTTGCAACATAATCGGCTGAAGATTTAACCTATTTTTCAAAACCACTGTAGAAAACGCCACTGTAATATTCAAGACATGAAGCTCCTTGGTCAAAAAAATAAAACCAAACCAAAAAACCCTAAAACAAACCAGGAATCATTACTGGAACTCAATTAGCCAAGTAACTTTTCCTTTAGAAGCAAGTCTTTAAAATGAATGCACAAGAACATTGGCTGGGCTGTATTATTTTAGAATGCTTTCTTTTTTGAAAAAGAGATACATATATTTCATGATTATTACATCCACTGTGTAAAATAAGCTGAAGTCTGCTTTATTCAATAGTGTGCCTCATACGTTGTTACAGCAATATGTTAACTTCAGCTTAATAATATCACCCAATTTGAACCATCTGACAAGAAGAGGGAATTGGAAAAGTACCCTCTCTGCAGAGCAGTCAAAACAGTGCATCCATCGCCAATCCCGAAAAAACTTCTAGTAATTAAACATGGTAATACCCTATGAGTTTTAGGATATTTAAAAAAAACACCTTAGAAGAGCTGGTGCAGAAGCTAAAGAGGGGGATACTAAAAATAACTGTCCTAAAACAAAAAAAATATTTGTAATATAAGTCAATAAATAATTAAAATTAGAAACAATAATAGTAAGGAAAAAATATGTAGTGTGATATTTCAAAATGATTTACAGCACTTTGAAATTTATTTTACCAGTTCTTTTTTTATACTGTATTTTAAAGTTAATTTGATGTTCTTTATGATGAATTTTTAACTGAGAAACTCTTTTTCCATAATTTAGCCCACAGACATTTGAATCACAGACTTCCACTAATACATTTGCATATAAACAGTTCTCTTTTAAAATTCATCTGCTTCAATTACTTCTTTCTCACCTGAAGTCATAAAGCTCCATATGGGATGTGTGAACCTTTCTGTTGCCCGGGGCCACGTTACAGGGGGCACAGTAACATATTCTTTCTCTTGTCGAAGAGATTCAGCTGGTGAAGTGCAGAAAAGCTGTAAGAGAAAAACAAGAGTTAGCACTAATGAAGAAAATGAAGAAAAATTGTTGCCTGAAAAACAGTACGTATGTGCTGCCAGGGAAAGACAGAAATAGGTAACATGAAGGAGAAAAAAGTCAAAGAGTTTTGAAAACAGTAAACTCCAAGTAAAGCCCAATTTCTCCAATGACACTGGAGTATAACTTCTAATAGTGTTTCCCATTGCAGATAAAACCACTGGGGTCAAATCAAATCAGGATCCAAAAGTTGAGTGGGCATCCATTAAAGAAGCCTGTTATCCTCATCAGTGTGCACCAGGGGTTTATAAAGAGGACATCCCATTTCCCAACACTACTGGTAGCTGCCAGAAATATCATGAAAAAAAGATGAAAATTTGCAGACTAGTGTCTGTCTGCAGACACACAAGCACAACTGCAGTGGTGTAGTGTGGGCCGTGACACAGAGATGCTTTGCAATGCTTCTTCCTCTGTGAGGATGTCCTCCTCAAAATCAATCAGTTGGGGTTCACAAGTGATTCTGTGAGGTACCACAGTTCCGTACAAAGTAATGGGCAACCAGGCTGAAGTGCAATGAGTTTCTCTCTCAGCAGGCAAGAGTTTAAACAAAAGCTACTGCACTATTATATGCCCTTGATCTCCATGGCACCATCTCTTTTGTGCACGACACTCAGCCTTTAAGCAGAGAAAAACTGATTTTAAGTGTCTTATGACTAAAAATTGTTAATTAAGCCAACAATCAAAAAAAAAGCAGTATCCAGCAGCAAAATAATTACTATTATTTACATCTTTAAGATATTGCATATTTATTTATGTATTCTGACAAAATACTGCATTCCCCAATTTTTCTCAGCACAGTGGATTTTCATATTTTAATTTTTTTTAAAAAAACAATTTTCACTGTGCTTATTTAATGTCTGTTATTAGATTGGCATAAAACTATCATAATTCTAATATATTGAGAAATATTATTATTTAGACTGAATTACATCTCTCTCATCAATGACATAGGAGTCTTTAATGAAAAAAACATAGATAATACATTAGATTAATTCTGACTTTCCCATACTTAGCCCAAAGGAAGCGAGGAGCTGTGGACAAAACACTCATTTCTTCCTCTTTGAGGAAGTATTCTGTATTAGATTATTTACTTCTGATACTCCTGAATCATAGGAGCACAATGACCAGTTGCATTTCACTTCACCAAGGGTTACGAAACAAGGGAAATCAAACAAAAAACAAAAGTGGATCAAAATACCACTGCTCCTTATTCAAGTGCTACCAGACTTGCTCAAACAGATCTGAAAGCAGCTCATCTCTACAGAAATTCAAGAACAGTAGAGAAGTAGATCTGTTTCATGGGTTAGTAAGATATAACCTTATCTGAAAATACGTATAGAGTAGTTATGTGCTAAATTCAAGATAGATATATACTGAATAGGCATTATAATTCTTAGTTCATAGGGGTATTTAAAAAAAAATATATTTCAAGTGTTAAGTTGTGAAACACAGATGAATACATTCTGTAGAACATGGTGAAGCAGTATAATGAAGCGATCTGTGTAACACCACTCAACATTATTGCATGATGCACTGTAGCACATTGTTACATATTTAACCAAAATAAGAAAAGGATATTCTACATATTGCTTTTAAAACTGATTGCAATTTTGCAATAGAGGGGCTTCTTTATTT
>JAOXNG010000002.1:5538328-5549383 GCA_028566535.1 Scolopax minor
ACCTTTTTTTTTTTTTTTTTTTTTTTTTTTTTTTTGTTGAAGCATAAAGTATGCCAATGAGATACACTGAGTCTGACCTTCAGGGACACAGCTTGAACATACTTTACCACCTCCTTGTCTGTAGCTAATCACAGGAGATTTCTTCGCTCTGGATCAAGTCTGCCAGAAATCACTGCCTTGTCCTTTGGGCAGATTCAGATTTCCAGGGAAATCCACATGGAGTCAAGCACTATTTAGTGTGAGCAAAGGTGACCAAAGTGTTATTTCTATTCTCAATAGGGATTCATCTGATTGTTTACAGAGCTGAAAAGAGTAATGATAAAGGTTTATCTAGCATACAACAGTCAAGACTAATTCAGAAGACTTTCCACTTGACATAGCAGCACTTTTGCAAACTACCTTACCCAAGCAATGACTCAAATCTATAAATGAATCAGCTTTAGAACTCCTAATATCAGGTGAAAAATATGCAACGCATTGCATAAGTCAAAATACTGATTCTATATTAATTCACACTGGGGTTCAAATTTGATAACCTTTTTTTTTCCTGAAGAGTTAGCTTTGTACCATAGAATTTCTCCCAGATAGTGCCTTAATCCTACCTTGCCATTGTATCATTATGCTTGACCTGGTATCATTCGCTGTTCTACAGTTGATGTGAAAACTTAGAACCTGTTTAGACCTTATATACCACATAGTCAGTGGCTTGAACGAATTGGATCATGTGCTGCATGCCAGACCTCCTCAGCATGTTATGGTGCAGATGCCTAGTAAGATGATGGAAGCACAGCCTGTTCCCAGCCACTGACAGCTCTTCTGCATTCATTTGATATTGGAAGAGATGGTTGCTTTCTAATTGTAGACACTCATCTGTTGATTACATACGGAGCCTTGAACCTGTCTGTAGACTACACCACAGAACTGCGAGACAGCTTTGCTTAAATGTACTAATAATTTACCAGGTATATTGCAGAGGTGACTAACGATTTCTTGCAACCTGCTGATGCTTCCTTAGCCACACAATTAGCTCACCCAGCTGCCTTCATAGAAAATGATGGCATCCTGTTGGGCACTAGCAAGGAGCTGGCAGAATGTCCATTCTGGTACGTACTACTCTTGAGCAGCTTAATTTATGGGGCTGTTTTAGGTCAGTGTCACTTAGGGACATAAAGGAAACTGTCAACAGTTTTTACCTGGGATTTTGCAAGAATTTGCTTTCACTTAGGAGATATGTCTTCTATCGGTTATAATGATATCCTCTGCTACCCTCTCATTTCCTCACCCCAGCCTCTATCTGCTACTTGCTTATGATGATTAATATCACAAACCTAGGAACATGAAGTGACTGATTTTTTATTAGACTGAAAGCTGCATAAGTAAACTATATCCTTATGCATAGCTTTCTGTAGGCACTGCTGAGTGCACTTACTTTAACAGGCACATAAATGCCATTTTGATGACCAGGTAATTTAAGGTCCACTGGGAGGTATACAATACATTATGAAAAAATAAAAATAAATTAAAAAATTGAACATTTTCAGAGTCTGGTGAAAGCAAAGACTTCTACAGACTGGGTTTTAAATGAAAGTTTTTAAAAGGTTAAGTGTCAGCCTCAGCTGTAAATAACAAAAACAAGATGTTCATGTAGCCAACATCTGATTTGTTTACAACAAATAAAGGACTAAATCCAGCTGAAATCATCTTCCTTCATTTGGTAATCTTGGTAAACATGTTTTCAAGAGTTGTTTTTTTCTTCTTGGAATGGAAATATATGAAAATTGTTTTGAAAAAGAGATACCTAGTAGAACCAGCTGGTCAGGTATCATGGTGAGGGCACTAAGACTGCATCCGAGAGAACAGTTTTGTAGAAACTTGAATTTGCCTCTCCACTTTTCCCAAGAGAATTTTGTGGCCTCCAAGGTGAACCAGGTGATGTGGGTTTCCACCTGCACATACTCAGACTTCGTCCACTCTACTACATAAAGTAAACACTGTATCATACACTGGAGCAAACTTCTAAAACCTGAATCTAATTATGTCACAGTGCTGGTCCCAAGAAGGGAAAGATGGGAAGAAGTAAAGATGAAATGTTTTCAGTGCTCTACAGTGAAGGAAAAAAAATAATCTTAGCAGAACAAACAGGGTTGCATTCACAGTGAACTGCTGCATTCAATACTTTCTCATAAATGCTTATCTGTGGTTAAGCTCTACACATCAGTGCAAAGTACCCAATGAAACATGTATCCTCTTGTAAGGCAAATCCTGTCCTTGAGGATGGTCCTCAGGAATAAAAATGAAAATAGCTATATCCTAATAGTCTATTCTCCATCCTTCATTCCTCAGAAATGCCCTCACAAACTGAATCTACAATAACATTGGCAGGAGATGCTTCTTCTGTCTTGTGCAGCCAGCAAAGAGGGGAAGAATTAATCTCTGCATCCCCAGAAACAGGCCAGGTACTTCTGGCAGAAGATGGTCGCTCAGTGCCCAGGCAGTCACAGACTGCTATGAATATCCCCCATCACTAATCTGATTGAAATGAGAATGTTGTAAAAAATAAAAGAGAAAAAACTGTTGTGTGCTATATGGCACAGAGCTGAATGAAGATTGGCCATCTGTTTGTACTGGATATTTCCCACTGGTTTAGAGACAAGCTACTCACTGGCAATATGTTCAGCAATTCAAGAAGTCTCACAAATGCTCTTCCTTTATTCTTTATGACTCCACTGAAGAGAGCAAGCAGCACCATTTTCTACCCTGGAAAAAGTGAAAGGTGTTGGAATGCTGATAGCAATGGTCAAACCTTTCCGGATTCAAGGCTCCTACAGAAGCTTTGCCATTCCTCAACGTAAACAAGACATGCAATGGTTTCCTAGGGTCCCCATGAGCTAGAACTCCAACTCTTAAACACAAAAATAAAGGTATTGCATCAGGCATAGCACTTGTGAAGAAGGAAAACAATGCTGCTTAGTTGATCTAAAATTGTTTCAGCTGTCTATGAGTCTTCCAGCCTCTTGCAGCTCTTGTCATACTGCTCAACACAGATAGTTGGTCCCTCTATCTGTAGAATACATATTTATAAATTACAGTGGTTACCTGGCAGCAGTTTGGCTTGAATTTTGCCTAGTCTATTGGACAGTTGCACCTTCTGCTTCAAATTACTGTTTTGTAATTTGCATAGAACTTTTATAGTCTTTTTGTTCCAAACCTGTATGGCATCTATAGCAGCAGTTGGATCAGTAGCCTAAACAGTAATATAACAATATAACATCATCCACTTTCTGATATCAAATCTGTGAGTGTTGCGTACAAGACAAGATTCCACAGTGGGTTTTCATTTTGATTTGTACCTCAAAAGAGAGGAAAGCTGGCTGGATTTCAGGCCCATCCTAATGCTATGATCAAAAAGGGTGCAGAAGGGAGAACATATTTAAGGTTTTTCTCATTTAGTGAAACTGAACAGAACATGCTGACTTAAGAATTATGGTTGTCCAGCAACTACATTTTTTTCCTTATACATCAGCTTAGGCAGAAATAAGATGTTAAAAGAGGTCAGTGAAAGCATCAGTTGAAAGTTTCCATTAAAGAAAATAATAAAATATAAAAGTCATAGTGAAGACTAGCTTTTTTATTTCTGATGTTGCTTTAAAAGGATTTTTTTTTTATCCTGTAGACATGCAGCCCAAAAGTTTCCAAAAGAACTTCCATCCTCCTGCTCTTTTGAAGCAGCCTCCAATACAATACTTGAGAGGTGGATGAGGATGTAAAAAGTGCATTTGATCAGCACTGTAACTGCTGATGTGACCTTATTTGGTCAGAGCAGCTTTAAGGATTTAAAATTCCTTACAACTTCCACCATCAAGAGATTTCCATGACTCTTCTAACATAGCAGGGTCATGCTGTGTATCATAACAATTGTAGCAAAAGAATTTGCGAGAAAAAATAGTTAATGAAAATGACATTAAAGAGTTAATGAAAATGTGCCAGTATTGCTAAACCAGTAAAGCAAATTTCAATGCTTTTCAGGCAATTTGCTGAAGGCAAACAGAGATGTGATATATTTTTCTTTTTGGGTGTAGCTTATTTGGGGAAATAAGGACAACAATTTTTTTTTGTGGGGGATAGGTGCTGTTTGCTTATTAATGTCTGGATTACTAATTTTTACTCATTAGATGCTCTGTTGTTATTCTAATTTTATCTAGAAAAGTCCACTATGAATAGTAAGATAGATCTTGAACAGCACTATAACATTTCTTTTTATAGAATTTTGTTTAATCAAACATTCCTGAACCTGCTTTTGGTTTTTGAACTAAATACCTGAACATTTTACAGTTCTCATCAAGATGAGGCTTGAGAGTTTGCTTTGGTTTCCTTAAATTTCAATTACTCCAATTTCCCTTTACCTTCTCATTTTTTCAAAAGAGTAATCTACAAACAAAGATATCCTGGAATATACGTACACATTGGTCCTTCTAATTTTCAGGGATAAAATTTCAGGAAAGAAGACTCAGTTGGAAACTGCTTCCTGTATTATCCAAATAGAGCCTCAGGATTCATGCTTTTCAGGAACAGCATGATGAAGTGAAATTAGCAGACCACATACTGTGTTATAAACCAGCTTCTCAGTCCCTATTACAATCTGCATGTTGTGGAGGAAAATCATTTATACTTACAATAGCTCTGCTATTATTGTGTAAGGATTCCCTTTCAATATATTCCATTTAACATTCAACTGCAGGCAACAATGACCTCTACCTGGTCACCTCTACACCATCATGGTCCTATTCTGCTCTTCCCCTTGTATTTTTCACCGCACCTCTCCAGAATGCTGCAAATTAAAACATTACACCCCTTTTCAGCTTCATCATGGGTTCAGAGCTTTATATCCTTTACGATCCTAGTCTGTTATTTTATTATCTCATATTTTTATGTGAGAAGCTTTGTTCAGGGAAAAAAACTTTTCTCTCTCAATAGTTATTTGATGATTATTGCTTATATCTGTATGTTTTAAATGATTCCATTATCTCTGAAAACAATTTACAGTACTATAAAACTTGTGCGTTTTGCAATTCATATAGAATATCTTTTGTTTTACCTCTGAATTTTTATCTGTTTTTATGTGATTAATATTTACATATAACACATCCTTCTCATGTTGCAATATAGCTCATTTTTCTAAGACTTACCTTTACACCTTCTGCAACTCAGCCTTTTCTTTGATGCTTCTAAATAATCCACTAGTAAAACATAGACATAGGCTATTGACATACACTGGAAGTACAGCTTGGTGCTACAACTCTGAGTTTGTAACACTGTGAACAGGTTTCATAGTTTATTCTGCAGGTTTAAAATAGGGTTCTCTAATTGTCATTACTTGGAGGTATATACGGTGAGGAGTGGTGATATACAATATTTTATTATTTCTAACTATCTTTTTATGTTATGATTTAAAGTATTATATTTTGATGTTGTACTTCCATAATTAAATAGAAAATTGCTATTGACTTCACTCAGGAAGATGTGAGGCTCCAGGGAGAAAGATTTCTGCTCATAAATATTTTAAAACATAGGTATCACCGTGTTTTTCTTCAATATGGAAGAATAAAGGTTGATCATAACCCACGTCCATGGTAACAATTACTGTCTCTAGTGTGTGTATTTAAAACATGCAAAAAAGTTTCCTTAATTACCTTTTTCAACATTTACAGGTTTACAGTTAAAAGCATTTTACTGCCACTTGAGTGTATGTTTTCATCATAAAAGCTGAAAAAGGTTGTCTAGTTACGTTACTTCTATCGCACCTGGAAATGAGTCTTGACTTTCTCCTTGGATGATTATTTTTCTTTTGCCAAGCTCTCTCAAAACCCAAAAATTTTAATAACCACCGAGAAAATATACTACAATGCTAACAATACTGTAGAATATAAATTACACCCATAATTTTTCTGTTCTTTCCTTGCGTAGCTCACATCTCCAGCAGACTAGCCTATGAGAAACTCTCGTTCCACAGGAGGAAAGAGAGCACTTGTTTTTCTGTGTGCAGAGTAATAGAAAGGCCAAATCACTGCAGTATCTGTGTTTTGCCAACAAGCCATGATGTCCATTTTGTATCAGTCTGAGTAACTATGACTAAACACAGCTGAACTCTATTCCATTCTCTCTCTCTCTCTTCCTATCCTGGATTCCATCATATTCACATCCTGGCCTCAGTTGTGTGTCGAAATCTTTCTAGAGCATTTCCCTGTGCCTTTTCCCAAAAGTTATATGCCAGTTATGTCCCACAGATATTACACTATTTATCCTCGCCCTTGCGTCATCTCTTTTGAGATCATTATTTACTCTTAATTTCTAGGTGAATTGCAACTTAGTGTTCATTTCTGAGATAAACTGACTGCCTCTATGAACCAATGCCTCGAGACAACCTTATCACCTTCATTCCAGGGCCACCCCTTTTGGAAAAATATTTATCCTAGTGCCTATAGTATTTTTACTGTATGCTTAACACAAGATCATGGTGAGTTAGGCTGCAGAAAATGCAGATAAAATAAAAAATAAAAACAACCGCCCCAAAGAAACCCAAAACCTTAAATTACCTTAAAATATCTGACTTCTGAGATGGCATTCTGATGTATTATTTAACTACAGGTCTCAACACATTTTAAAGAGACAGATAGTTATTGAGGTAGCTGCAGTACAAGCATTCCTAGCAAATGTAGACAGACTTGGTCACCTCACTCTTCAGGCACATATAAGTAGACCCCAAGCCTCTAAGCCCCCACCCCAATACTTCATCTCTGGGGTCACCTACTGCTCTAGAGAGATTTCAGCTCACACTTATGGCTGAAATAATGATCTTTCACAGTGGTATAATGTTATAAGCATGTAATAAAGCATATTTTTGGAACATTAACACTTTTTTGCACTTTCCGGTTTTAAAAGTCAAGACTAGCAAATGAAGAAAGAAATGTGCACAGATGAAACATTTCACTTCATAACTTATTCTCAAGTGCCAGGCTGACAGAGGGAGGTGCAGTGTAGAGGAATGACACAGAAAAGCCCTTGAAGGTAAATGCAAAGAAAGATCTGTGTAAACAGATGCAGAAGAAAAGATGGAGTGTCAGAGCCCTCATCAGCATTTGGGTAATTTTCTCTCTCAACTTGAGTATATTTCCAGAATCTCTAACTAAGAACACCCACCACAAAGAAAGGAAAAAAGCTTCTTTGTTTGTAAAGCAGATTTTTCTACTGTAAACAAGCCTAGTTCTTTATAGTGAATTCAATTTAATTCCTGTGTTAGGATTTAGAAAGGAAAACATTGCCTCCATTAGGCTTTTGGGTAGTTTACTTTCTAGGACAAATTGATTTGGCCATCAATTAAAATTAAACTGCTGGGCTGTGTTCTTCTATATAGTAAAAAAGTCCCTTCAAAAACTGATTCTGGTCTTCCTTGTAATCCTCAAACGTGTACATAAAGAGAAAATCATTGAAGTGTCTGCAAATCAAATCATAGCCTGAAAATCTGAAAAGCAATATATGCTGCTGTCTACAAGGATGGAGAAGCAGCAGATCTGCTACAATCCCAGATGGCACTAGAATTAAATGAATCAAAAGGAACTAAATTATTTTTAGTTCCTTATTTATGTTAAGATGGAGCTGAATAACAAAGGAAAAATGTTACAAGGAACTGTGAAGTGGGGTGGAAAAGGGACAACTCAAACTTAGAAGTTTTCCATAACATAATCACAGAAGGAGAAAGTCAGGAACATGGCTGATTTGTTGGGGTTTCTTTTATTATTCGTGTTCTTTTCATATTTGAGGTGAAGTATTTGGTGGTTTTTTCATTTGTAACTTTCATTAATAATATATTGAAAGCCATAAGAGAACAAAGAGGACGGACATCTGATTCAAGACAGCAAGGAAGCTAGACTTCCTGACAAAAGGAATGATTAAATGGAAACCATCATGAAAAAAAAATGAAGAAAGATCCTCTTCCCTCTGCAAGACTCTGTGTTTTCTGTAACCTCCAAGTCAAGTCAGAAGGTGTGCAATTAATTCTGGTCTTATCAGACTGGATAATCAGGTAAAACTCCCATTAGCTTCCGAGACAGTTTTGCCCTGGTAAGACTAAAGCAGGACTGCCAGTTTGGGCAGTTCTTTACACTTGCCAGATATCCCCAGTAGCCCAGACAACAGATATGCAGACAATGATGAGAAACTATTATCTGCCAATCTAGCTATCAAATGTCTCTCTTTGCTCCTTGCAATGTCCATGCCTTGTACATACAAAGATCTGTGCCATATCAAAAGCTGAAATGTAAATATATTGAACATAGTAAGAAAAAACGTGGGACTGAAGTAGCAAGGACATGCTTCTGTACCCTAACTAGCACGTTAGAGACATAGACACGCATTTTCATTGAAACTGTAGAGCTTTTCAGTATTTGTCCTGTTGCAGATTTCAAGAATTTTAATTCCTCTTATTACAGATTAGCTATGGTACTACTGCCATTAACTCACAACTGGCTAGAGTTAGTAGAGAAGTACAGAGTCCAAATTTCATTTCTTATCATGGAAATATCAGAAATACTACTTCCAGCTCTAAATATCCCAGGCACTGTAAGAATCAACTACGAGCAATTAGAGTTTGTAGTTGAAATAAGCATTAAAAAAAGGCATAATTGTTCTCTTGTGAGTACTATCAGAAATACAGGTCCATAATACTATGCAAAAATGATTGGCAGCAGTTCCTTCTTTTTAGAAAGCATCAGGATAGCATGTATCTCTCTTCCCTACAGCCACACAGCCTCTTCTGTATTCAAAACTGAGAACATGACTTCGACTATAGGGTACCGGTCTGCAGTCTCAAGTTAAATCCACATATAAAGGGAAATAAAAACCAACAGCCTGAGTCATGACCTGATGGGTGCAATGAGCACAGAAACCCAGCCAATCTCTCACAATCACATGTAGCCTCTCCTACAGACATATTTCAAGGTATATGGTTAAGATGTATGCTTACTGTTTCTGTTGTTCCTGAAATGAAGTCTGCATTAGACAGAAAGTATGAATAGACTGTTGTAGCAATTCAGCTCGAAAATAAATTAATGGCTCTGCACCTTTGGTTTTCTGTCTCCAAGGTTACCACTCGTGTTTTCCATGAATGCTACTGTTTTCTTAATTTCCTTTTTATTTACTTGTTTTATGTATATAAAAATAGATAGTAAAAAAAAAATGCATTACAGATAGCTGCCATTTACAAATGAGGACAGCGGGTTAGGTGCCAGTGACAAATTTGCCAAGTATATTCCTTCTCAGCACAATCTGTGCAAAGGGCTCAGAAAGCGACATGGCACACAGCTGATGTTTATGGCTCTAATTAGAGCTCTGGATCACAAACTCTGCCAATGCCAGTTTTTCACACACATCCTGGAGGAACAAAAGTGGCAAGAAACATTTGGGGAAAGCAAAAAGGCAAAGAAGATTTCCATTATTAGAAACATATAAAATCCACAAATAACAACAGTTAGCATGAAGTGAGCTATAGGACAGACCCTAACTTTGGAAGCTCCTTGGGGCCAAGCCTGGCTTTCTGATAGACTCACAGGGTGTGTTGCAAAAAGGATCTCAGTCTCAGCACTGAAGCTATTTGGGGCCATCACAAAGAAGCAAGAATTGCTATAAGAATTTTGAACATGATAAATGAAAAGCTTGTGTTTTCACTGATAGTATTAAATAAGGCTTCCAAAACTCTATTACTTTCTTCTTCACTGGACGAAACCCACCGTTGGTATTATAAATATATTAGATCCCTAGAGATCTTTTGCAGTGATGGCTTGAACATTTTTTGAACTTGCTCTACCCGTCTGTTTAAACTACAACTAATGAGGCCTGAAGAACTACGGCTTTTTAACATACAGGCTGAAAGTCTAGCCATTTGGCATGAGGAACAGAGACCACACAAAGCAGAAAGGTTTCAGATCCCAAGATACACCCATCCATTTCAGAGAGCACCCTCTGGGACAACATAAACACTTGCAATAGCAGATGCTATGTTCAGAAGAGGGTTGTTTGCAAAATTGCTATTAATATCAAGTCTGCTGTCTGTATTAATAATTTCTTATCTATCAGAACTATGAAGTGGGGAAACTGTGAACAAATGTTTCAAAAGATAAGTACAAAAATATTTTTTATAACATATGACTCATAAAATTATATAAATACTCTTGAAAACATTGTGATTTGAAGTGAGAACACTTAAAGAAGAAGAAAGGTATTAGTTAAGGAACATGATATGACTGAGAGGAGCCTGGTGAGAAGAGAGACTGGAAGAAAAAGGCAGGACTACAATCATCGGGTTCCCAAGTGCATTGAAAAACAGACGAGGTAACTGCAGAGAAACTTCGCGCTAAATAGAACTTGGTACACCTTCTTTTTGTAATACACAACGTAACCCTTTGCTTTGCTGGATCTCATCTGTTCTCATCTTTGAGAGTGCTCTCAGGTGATTTTGAGGTGCCATAAAGCAACCTCATGTGGGTAAATAAATCCACAAAAAAAATGAGGACTCGCACACATCAGGCTTGCACGAGTTATTTTCTGTATTCACAGCAGAACCCTTCTGAGGGGAGCAAGCCAGCAGGGGAACAGCTTGTCACCACCAGTGACTGTCATACCCTGTAGTGGCAGGTCTCCAAAATCCCTAACTGAACTCCCATCTTTTCAAAGAAAGGATGAGTGTTACCAAGCTGAAAGTTCATATTTGTCATAATCCTCACTTCAAAACTCACCAGGTAAATGTTGCTGAAACTTCCCATTACCTACCGGAGAATAGTTTTTCAGAATCCAATACCATAAATTCTATGTATGCTATCAATCACATCAAGCATCAGAAGAAAAAATTAAAAAAAAAAAAGCATTACACAAAGGTGCAGGATAGAGGAAATCTGACATAGCTATTCTTTAAAATGAAGAAAAATGACACATGAAGATGAAGAATTCAGGGGAAAGATGAACAAGAAACTCCATTTTTCTGAAATATGGGGAAAGTCTCTGAGT
>JAOXNG010000002.1:5583257-5595535 GCA_028566535.1 Scolopax minor
ACTAAGTATATTACTTATGCTTTTTACCTTTCAAAAAAAAATCCCAAAACCAAAATACCACACACCCCATTATAAAAATGGAAGAAATTATTTACTTTTTCTATAGGGTTTTGACCCACACGATTTTCAGCTTGTTTATGATCTGCTCCTACAGAGTTCTTCTTACCTTCATGAAAGTGAAGCCATGTGATTCAGCACGTTACATTTCTCTTTGACCTTTGGTTTACCTACTCTATTGGGACACAATTTACGGTTCTGCTAGATGAAAGTGGAGTTCAGAAGAAAAAGGATGGAATTTTTAGCAAAAATGGCGAAGCTAATTTTTGCCTGCAGCAATGTTCATAAATCTACTGCAGGTAGAGTCTTACCACTTTCAACTTGAAAAACTAAGGGAAGAAAACTACTTTCTAGTCACAGTCAAAATAAATGAAGCGTATTTACTTTCAAACTTGTTAGAAATTCAGTTTATGAGAAATAAGTCCTGCAATACCAAATGAAATTTACCAAAGCTCTTATATAAATACACATCTGTACACTTAGACATAACATGAAAATGTTTCTGCAAAATAAAGAAAAGTAGCTGTTAAAATGTAAAATAACTGCCAATCAAATTGCTTCTTTTTCCACTACAGTGAATATAGTATAATTTAATAATAAGCAAAATGTTAAGTGAAAAATAATTAAATACAAATCTTGGTCTTTATTGCTAGGCAGACAGCTTGTGGGTTCTTTGACCCAGTCCTTTTCTTCCCACATCAAATCTCATCATGGTCTAGCCTTTTTCCTAATGTTATGTCACCCTTAAATCTGTTGTTTTGCTTTACTGTTCTTTGGCTAACGTGGAGGAGGGAAGAACTCCTTTAATCAGTTGATATTCTGGGGATATTCTAGTTTAATAAGATAATATTTTTATAATGCTATCTTCTGTGAATCTGAAACCCTGAGAAGGCATCCAGGCTGTTAGACGATGGAGGTTTTATTTCAGAGGTACTCTGAAAGGAAATCACTGCATCCCTATTACATCTTCGTGATGCCACTGGAAACACACAGGCTTCTAAACAGGCCTTTCCTGTTTTTTTCTTGGAATCCTTAATTTCTGAAGTAAAATTGTCAAACTCAGCAAAAACAGATAAACAAGGAAATGTGCTACTGGGGAAAAGTAGCACAGCTCAATGGGAGACATTGGAAGCCAGCTCACCCTACGAAAAGCTGCAGATAAACTTGTGTTTCTGTTTCCTAGTTACAACAGCAAATGAAAGTTTAAGTCTTTTTTGTTGCTCACTGCTAAGACTAAGTTCTTTGCTGATCCTCAGATCTTGTAGAGTGGATCTGAGGACTGATGGTGCACCCATAGCTGAGGCAGACTGCAGAAAACTACAAGAGAAAGCAGCCATAGCAGCAGCTCTGATTTCTCCATTTCTTCTGCTAGTTTTCACCACCTAAAGTTGCATCTCTCTCTGCAGAAGCAGCACAGATCACTCAGTTGTTGTCCTGAAGCCAACCTTGACTTCAAGGTTGCCTCCCCAGTTTAGGTATATTTTCCAAGAAACGTCACCTTTGTGCATAGCCCTTTCAGGTTCTGGCAAAAGTAACCCAAACTGTAGTAACAGCAAATCTCCCTGGATGCAAACAGGGACAAAACTGAAGAAACAGAGGAAAGAAAACAAAGCATTTAAGATGGAAGCAGCATTAAAATATAACTTGTACTCTTCTTCTCCAAGTATATGGGAAATGAATCCTCAAGTTACAGAAAACTGAATTTTGAGTCTTTTCCACTAACCTGTCTACAATCTGTTTCTTGATTTTTTCTTGAGATATCCAGGTCATGAGTGTACCAGTTACTGTCATCAGTGCCAGTCTGACTGCTCTAAACTGATTGCCTGTTAAAATCCCCCAGGTGATCCAAAACAAGACCTTGCTTGAAGTCACCTGTGTCTTTACTCTAGTTCCCTCTCTCAATCCCACCTCTTCCTGTATCCATCTGTATCACCCCTCTTGCTAACACAGGTGTATTTCACACACTCTGCAAACAGTCCTTAGCTCATTTCTCATACAAATGTAAGAGAAAGATTATGATCTTCTCAATAGGATGTGATTTAATTTATACCTAGACAAATTACGAGTCAGTCAAAAGAAAGACAGACATTTTGAAGTTAACTTCACTAATTCTTTCTCAGAACACCTTATCCTTCTGTGGCTTGCCTTTGTTCCTGTGCCCCCTACTTGCCAAATATCAAAATCTCTTTGGTCAGACTCTGCCTTTTATCGCTGAATTGTCCTTTATTATCATCTATTCAGAAACAGTCTAACAGTTATAAACGGCCTCACACTTTATTGTAAAAAGCTAAGATTTGGAGTTGGACTCTGACATTTTCTTTTGTATCACCTAGAAAGGTGGAACGAGTTTTGAACAGGTTTCAAACAGAAGGACAAACTCCTTTTCTGTGACCCCCAAAGGCCACCTGGGATGTGAACACTGACCTTGATTCCCCTCCTACGTTGTTTTCTTAAAAAGGAGAAGTATTTTTAAACTGGGCATTTTCTGAAGGAGCAGGAGTATATTGTACAGTCAACGATAAATCAGATACTGATACTTACGCTGAGCTTGAGGAGGTCAAGCAGGCAAAAGGACACTTGCCAGGAGCGTTGCTGCATGATGGAGCAGTGCTACTTTTGCACAATGTTCTCGTGCAGAGACATATGTACCAAGACAGACAAATTTAGAAAACCACTATCTCTCTTCAGTCAGACATTATCCTTGTGTCATTGAACTGCCTTTGATTTGTCCATTCACTGAAAGCGAGGGAAGTTAGATGCATCAGTTTTGCTGGCACTGAGCTGCTTCATCAGGGAAAGAAAAAATTTACTGCTTGTTCTGGTTGGCAAACACAAAATCCCTGAAAGACTTACACCTGTTGTTTGAAGAGCATGAACAAAATACATCTTATCGGTGTTTGCAGATTGAATGGTTTGTAAGATTTTGATCTCCAGCTTAATTTTAATTAATTTCTTTATCTACCTCAAAGCTACCCAGGTAGTACAACTTTCAGGTTGCTTGGTTAGCAGGGACTGTAACTACTGAAAATATAAAGATTTTGATCCATTCTCTTTCCAATTATTTTTTTATCCCCTAACTACAAATGAGGAGCGTGCAAATAAATTGTTTGAGTCTACAACTGGGTTTGGTGCCTGCAGACCAGATGTACTGAAATAACTGACCTAATTCCACTAATCTCAAAAGACCCTTGTTAACCTTGGTGAACTTTAATCAGCCCTTGAAACAATTGTTTTTAGATGAACTGCAGAATGCCTTCCTTTGTATTCTAATCTAAATCAAGCTTTTCATAAACTAGATATATATTGTGTTCAAAAATAAGACAAGGCTGAAGGATAAGACAATTTTACTGGAACATCTAAACCAGGCTTCGCCAGCTGTAGCTTTGAAACCATCTTATAATGTGATTGCAGGTAACCAACCATTACCCACTGAAGAGATGTCATTCAAGTCAATTGCTTTCCATCTACCAAATTTAGGATTCTGCACAAATATCTTGTAGGTATTTCTCATATTTTACTGAAATAAATCTGTACTGACACCTAAGAAGAGCCTACCATCTGGTGAGAGCCAGAGAACCCTTATTATTCCTTACCTGAGATGAGCAGGCATTTAAAGGTAATTTTTGCCTAAATGTTCTTCAAGTTCCTTTGGCAAAGAAAAACCCATGTCAGTGAGAAGGTGAAGAACACTCAAGTGAATATTTTTAATATTAGCAGAATAATTTGGCCTAGAATATAATAAAGTCTAGCATCAATAAAAAAAGAGTCAATAAAATTTCACTTTACTAACTTTTCATTACCGCCCATGGTAGCATTAAAAGAGTTAAAGAAATTAAGAAATTGAATATACCAAAATATCATGTTTTCAGCTTTCAACTTAAAGCTACCATTTGTGGGGAAACAAAACGTTTGGCTTGGGTCTTGATCCTTTCAATGAAACCTAATCCACAACATAGGACAACATAAATGAACCCTCACACAGAAAGTACTCTGTAGTAACTTTTATCTAAAAAATCTCTTCCTGTAACTTTTTGTTTTGATTGCACTGGTTTAGGCTGTACTGGTTCTGAAAGTGTCTATAGCTCCTGCCTTAGCAAATGATCAAGTAGATGTACTCTGTATTCTATCCTTTGTTTCCTTACTCTGAATGTCCTTAATTCCCATCAATAATGCAGTTCCATCTGTTTTCAGTTGTTCTGGCTTTCCTTAGGAGGGTGTTATTATTATTGTCTTATGCAAACTGTACATCATAAGGGAATTTGGTTTGTCATCAATAAAAAAAGATTAATAATAAAAGCTGATCCTGTATCGTAAACACTTCCGAAACTACACGGATCTAAGCAGCACTAGGAGACACAGAGCACTTTATTCTCTTGCAATAGCACTGACATGACAAAGCAGAGAATCCTTGGCAGTAAACAACAAACCCAAAGGCAAAGCCCTCCCAGAAAGCTGATGAGAGGGCCACAGAACTGTCTTCTCAGTTCTATTTAGGCATCGGTGAGGCATGGAACTTTCTTACAGGTTGCATTAAGTAAATGTATCAGCATATTTTTGTTTGTTCTCTTCTCAAGACAATGTTGAAAGCTGAACTGTAGAGCTTGCTTTAAGAGGTTTAATAACATTGTGGGCTGCCGAGACCTCTGATTCTTACTCATTCCCTTAAAAGCTAGGGACTCTGGCCAATCTGAAAAGTCCATGGGTAACTCTTCCCATTTAGACACATGAATCAATCTTGCAGTAGTTAAGATCTGCTCCATGTTTCATTAATGCAGGTAATGTTTCCTAATTACTCTTGCTGATCTGAATAATTAGGACTTCGTTCTTTTTATGAAAAGTTCCCTAATACATGTGAGCAAAGGAAGTTAGTGTTAATTAACCTGCCCTTGAAGTGCCCTATTATGAAAGCACATGCTTTCAACACATTTTGAGATGCAGCCTCTGCTTCATACATTTATTGATTTACATTCTGTGAAAAGGCTACATCCAACAATAGGGAGACTGGGACAGCATTAGCCAGCAACAATCACTGAATGATGTTCCAACCTGTAGTTGTTTTTACTTATCTGCTGGACAGTCTCAGTGGTTTATAATCCTCTCTAGTACTTTGTTTAACATAAAGGTGAAAAGAATCAATCTTTCTTACTGAGGCGCAGGTCCCCACCACATTCCAGTGACATGGATTAGGTATCACTTCCCATTGCAGCTGAACTGGGCAAGAACAAGCACAGCTGAGCTTGATTATCAAATGAGAATTTGTCCCAACTCACCATGATTTATTCTATATAATCTTGCCAGATTGTTCTAAAATATTTTTGAATTTTCATTTTGATTATGCAAATTACATCTGAATCAAAAGCTTGATGCTCACAGCCTGTACTGAGCTCACTATAGTTAATGTGTATGAGCCTGTGATTTGGTTCTGCTGTAAGTGAAGGTGTTTGCTTTTCAATGAATGCAAATGAAATACCAGACAGGAGAACCACATGAAAGCAGATGATATGAAAGGATATAAGGAGCCCTAGGGATTTTCCACAAGTTTTATTTTTTCTGTTACATTTTTCACTAAGATGGCAGCTTTTAACACCCTCTCTCAGGGTACGTGTATCACTAGAAATACTCAGAAATACTGCACCTAGAGGCTGAGATTCTGCTTTTCACATTAAAACTTCATATGTACTTTCCAGTGTTTGCACTCCTTCCAGCCCAGGACCTGTCTGGGCTACAACTGGGACAGGAGCGGAGCCAGTTTGTGTTAAGCAGGGGAAACGCTCTCAGCTCTCAAAGGAACACCATACCACTTCAGTCCCATCCCTACAGCTCACGTTGGTGTTCATATCCCCAATGTGTGCTATAAACATTGAAATCCAGTTGTTTGACATGGAAAAGTAATCTGAGCCACTTTTAAGAGAGTAAAAATCTGACTGAAGTTAATACATGGATATTCCAATATAGAAAATATTTGTAAAAACCTCTTTAAGTAGGATTTAAATTATTCTTTACACTGACAGGAGAATGACACCCCACATCCTCCCTCTGTCCCCTAGTTTCAGTAAGTTTTCTGGATGGATGTTGCTGCTTTTGGCAAATGAGTACTAATGACAGAGCACAAGCAGGAACTATTTGAGCCGTGGCATGTACCACTCCATGGAAATTAAACCCTATGTGGAAAACAAGGAGAAATGTTCTTTGTGCCACAGAATTTCTAGCATGTTGTTGAAACAGGGATCATCTGGATGAGAAAGTGCAGAGAGAGCCCAGAATAGAAGTGCCAGTACCTAGGGTCTGTACAGAAAGTCAAATTCAGGGTCAGGCAGAAAAATGATTGGAAATTTGTTGCATACATATATTTGTTCCATTTCCTTCCAACATGAACAAATACAAGATTTATTTAGTCACAAATATCAGGTTTGATTATTGCTGAATCCACAAACTCATTTGGGCTCATGATTGCAGTGGTAAGTTTTACCATCCTGGCCTGTAGCAACACGCAGTACTTACTAAAAGTATTTAAAATTTAAGTATTTAATTTTCAGATATTTCATTCACCACACAGTAACTACTTCCCTTAACAGAGACTTACTGAAACGAAAGGGAATGCCTTTTAATATACTGAACTTAAAAGAAACAAACCCCTCTTTACTCCTTCTAGTCGATACAAAGCTTTTTTTTTTTTTAATTATTTTATTTTGTTTTAAACTTCTGAGCAACCTGTTGCTCTCAAAATGTTTCAAAAGAGACAAGATAAATGTTTGTGTCATTCTAGAATTCCCAGTGCAGGATGCTGGCTATAGACAACACTACCAGGTGCTGACAATGCTCTGCCAGTTTCTGCAGTTGTTTCTAGACCTGCTCTGTATCATGTGCCATGTGTTGCCTTAGAGTGAATCCTTATTTTGATTTCCTGCCTAATTGCTCAATTCAGCATTCATTTGCTCGTGGAGTCTGTCCTTTGCCAGGCTACCATGTGTTTTTCCGTCATTCTGCTTCACTGTTAGAACTGGTTGAACAAACAACAATCCATAATTCACTCACATTTCCACATCTAAAATGCCAAGTTTGGTCCACAGTCATATATATATAAAGATCCTATTAATACTAATTATTTGTAAATATTTGTAGTACAGATCGGTAGAAACACACACCAACTATAAGCATTTTGCACATTCAAATAAATTATAATTTGGTACTAAAACTACACTGGTCATTACCTGCAACTCATTATCCTGAAACTTCCATTCTATTAACCCCATCAGAGCACAGACAGACACAGAAACCTTTATGGTCAACTGTATAAATGCAAACAATGCAGCTAATAAGCAGTCTGCTGAAACTGTGTTTTTAAATTAATGATAGCTACTCTTAAATACCCCATCTTCTCCTGTGCACCTCATTGAGAAGACCCTTAATTACTGATCTTTAATAATCTCCAGTGTTCCTGTCTGCACCAAATATGCAACAATGGACATTAGAATTTGAGATTGAAGAGGCTGTGAACATGAAATTCCCATTGATTTCAAGAGGAAATAGACACATTTGCTGAGAAAGAAATGCTTAGCTCATCAAGTCCAAGCCCTTTTTCCTGAAATTAGGTAACTTAAATACCAGCAAGTAAATTTAAAAAAAAGGCAAAGCTCCCTTATGCAGAGTAATCTTCTCTAGCTAACACGTTAAAGTCTAGAAGTTCCAGAATCAGCCTCAGGAAAAGTAATCTTTTCTTTTCCTAAGACCAAACCATGATGGGACCAATCTACGGTTCAGATCACAAATAGCTTTCCCACCCTTAAATTCCAGATTCCTTCTAAAAGAAAAATCTGAGTTTGTGCAAATGGAGAAGGCCACATCAGAAGTGCCTGCATACCAAGGACAATTGAGGCACCAGGACTGCAGAGAGCCATACTGAATACGTCCCTCCCCAGTTAGGTTTTCTCAAAAAATAATTTTTTCTACAGTTTTATTAATTATCTCAGCCTTCAACCAAGCCCTCCTAAATCCATCTTGATTGAGTTCTCTAACCTTAGAGAAACTGCACCGAATAAAGGTGCATGTATTTGACCATTTTGTACTGGTAATCAGGCAGAAAATTGTGAGAGGCAAAGCTAGTCCAAACTGATATATCTCAATTAACCTTGAGAATAATCTGTCTCAATGAGCTTGCATATGTTCAGCCCTTGCCTTTGTAACACAAAATTAATGTAACTTTTTCCTACATACAGTTAAAAAGATAGTGAGAACTCTTAGCCAGACAGTTAGATACCAGTTAGATATTTCCCTGAACACCTTCATGTAGAAAATGCTATTTATTGTGTTTAAAATTCACTAAATTATTTCATAAAACATTTATTTGCTATCCTGCTGTCAGAAAAACCAGTCCATTCTCTTCACTACTGTTCCCTCCACTTTCCTTATTCAATAGTGCTGAGGGAACTAGCTGATAGCAGTGCAAGGCTGCTCTCCATTAGCTTTGAGAACAGTCATGGTCACTGGGAGAAGACTGGAAGAAAATAAACCTCACTCCTTTCCTCAAGAAGAGCAAGGAGGAAGATCTGGGAACTACAGGCTGTCCAGCCTAACCTCACTCCCGGGGAAGGTGATGCAGCAAATAATCCTGGAAGCCATTTCCAAACATGAGAAGGACAAGAAAAGTACAAGAAAGTAATTGGTAGTAGTTCTTCTTGTGGATTTACAAAAGGGAAAATTGAACTTGATGGCCTTCTGTGATGAGAAGAGTGGCTCAATGGATGGGGGAAAGCAGCAAATATTGCTGGTAAGGCTTTCAGCACTCTCTCCCACAACATCCTCACTGACACTGATGGGAGTACAGAGTAGGTAAGCAGAGTGTGGTGGATTGGCTGAAGTGTCAGGCTCAACGTGTTCTGATCAGTAGCAGGAAGTCCAGCAGGAGACAAGTTACTAGCAGAGTATGCCAGGGGCTGATACCAGGACCAATACAGTTTAACATCTTCATTAATGCCCTGGATGATAGGATAGAGTGTGCCCTCAGCAAGCCTATAGATGACACAGGAGGAGGAGAAACAGCTGATGCACCAGAGGGTTGTGCTGTCATTCTCTCTGCCAGAGAGACCCTGATAGGATGGAGAAATGGGCCAACAGGAACACCGTGAACTTCAACAAAGCTCCCTGTACCTGAGAAGAAATAACCCCAAGGACCAGTACAGACCAGGGTCTGAATGGCTGGAAAGCAGCTTTCTAGAAAAACAGGCATAGTGGAGATAGTCCAGCAAAGGGCTATGAAAATGATTAAGGAGTTTGAGCACTGATCTTATGAAAACAGGCTAAGAGAGCTGGGATTGTTCAGTCCTGAGAAAAGAAGGCTTCAGGGGCATCTTATCACCGTCTCAGGGGAAAGATGATAGAGATACATTATTCTCACAGGACAGGACAAGAGGCAGTGTCTCTTTAATTTTTTATTTAAAATACATGAAAAAGCTTTTAATTGCAAGGTTGATCGAACACTAGAAAAGGTTGCCCAGAGATGGTGGTAGGGTCCCTGTCCTAATCAAAACCTGAATGGACATGGCCCTGAGTAACATGGTCTATTTGACCCTGAGCAGGGTGGTTGGACTAGATCTCCAGAGGTCCCTTCCAGTCCCAAAGATTCTGTGAAAAACAAGGCAATGGGGTAGCCCTTTCAGCTTTGTCCACTCAGAGAAAGGCCGGTAAAGGAGACAGACCTGAACACCCCAACAGGAAAGTGATTTACAAAATAACATTTGTTCTGGCTGAGACAGCAAGCCTGGCATAGACACACTGCAGCCTGACAGCACGAACACCGGCCAAACCTTCCTCTCCTTCTGGCTGCTCTGTCAAAAGCAGAAAAGTTTCCAACTAACTGAAAATACATCGGTGCACTGCAGTTCTTCCCTTCCGAACAAGGAAGGCTGCTGTACAGACAAAGAGGTGCCAAATGAATTTTTTATCTTTATCAAAAGTCTTCATTAACTTTTAATAAAATTTAAAAAAAAAAAAAAAAAAAAAAAACAACAAAAAGGTGAAAATAATTATATTTTAGTTGCTAGTGCTTTTCTCAGGGGCATCCTAAACCATAAAGCCCAGCCTCTGGCAGGAAATTTCCAGTGTGCCTTCATGGACAACTCATCAGTATTCAAAATCTGATACCATATGTAATCTTCAGTGCTTTTTAGTGAAAAGATCTTACCCATGGCTCAACTGTTCCCTAATTCTTTGAACACTCCTGTTCATTTGAAATAAACACAACTGCCCCTCCGCAGAGCGCTGCTGAAGTCAGCTCCAGAGGAGCAATTGGACTGATCCCTCTCCTAATGCACTACCAAGAGCACAATTTGCAGCCCTGAACAGAGGTTGCAGACAGCAAAAAGTTCAAAGCAAGATTTTAAAATTGGGTACCAAATGTTAAAACAGTCTAAAATCAGAAGTCTAATCCCAGGATATAACATCCAATATTCAAATGAATCTCCATTATTAAACAAAGAGAATGAGAGACTGGTTCAAAAAGTATTTTGTCATCTCAAACAATTTGAAGAATTTGGGATTTTTCTTCTATTTTACAGAGCAGCTAAAAGCCTGCCATGAAAGTTAGAAGACAAAGAACAATGTAAGAAGCAAAGAAATTGAAAGAAATAATCAAAATCCGTCTGAAAATTTTCTTGCCATCGTTTCTATTAAGTTAACAAATTATTCTGTAGTTTGTTGTTGGGTTTTGGTTTTGTTTTAAATTCACTACTTTTCAAATACTAACCTTTAAATGATATCAAAATTATGAAATCTCCACATTTAGATATGGAATATAGACTACCACAATTACTCTTAATTTTTCAACTTGGAAGAAGTTTTTGAACCTGCCCGGTGACATTGGCAGAGTTAGAACGAGCGACTCTGTTTTCAGGAGAATCCATTATGTATGGGGTATATCATTTTATGCATCTTCTGGAAATTCTTCAAAAATATCATGTAATTTGGAACCATCTGTCCCAATGAGGTTTGCGCTCCTAAATCCCATAGGCAGATTTTAATATCCCTTGTTTTGTGGTAATTAGACCTTCTTGTTTATTTTGCTTGCAGGTAAAGATCTAGATAAATTCATAAAATTAATGATATGAAAAAAATACTCTGAAACAATTTCCCTCACCTGAAATCAAGGTACAGCAGATACAGACATGGTATAAAATTCTTACTTTGAACTATAGAAAAGGTTGAATTTCTGCTGGCTAATGCAGCTGGATTTAACCTTCAAAAAAAAAAAAAACAAAAAACAAAAAACCGTAAAATATTCTCAACTGAGGGTCTGAGAGGGCAGAGATTACTTTTTACCTGTGACAGTTATTTCTGGTATGCTGGGAGCAGAGAGGCAGTAATGCCAGCTGCAAAGTGGGGTCAATCTTTTGCTGCAATTCTACCCTGTCCCTCTCTGCCCTGTCACATTTCTCTGTATCTCTCCAGATGCACATCTCATCAAAGCACCAATTCCTTCTCTACTTCAACAAACCAGGTACCGAATCCCCTAAAAAAACAACCCCAACCAAACCAAAATAATCCCCACAACAAAACCACCACACCAAAAAATCCTACACGCAAAACTTCACAAATATCAGCATATTGGCTCTATAATCATTAGCGTATCCTGAACACTATTTGGATACTCTCTTTTCCCACAAAAATTAATTTGGGTGAGGTGGGCAACCTTTAATGAAACAGACATCTTTTCAAAAGTCATCATAGCAATCAGTTAAATATACACCCAGCTGTAGCTTAATCTTGACCCATGTTTGAACACGTTTGTTAGCATGTCGTTAAAATGGGCAGACCTATCTACATATGGAGATTAATTTCAACAGGTGAAAGTAAATTACAGAATTGATTATGCATTTGACAATTGGCAGCACCTTGGGGATAAATGTCATGATGTATTTGGAGACAACAAGTGGGTATAGCCATCTGTGAGGGTTGACTACAGTGTGGGAACACATCCAGTACACAAACGTAGAGAGGTGTCAGGAGCCCAATGGAGGTGTGCAGCATCGCATACCAAAAGCTTGCTGGATGAGATACAGTGTGTTCTCAGACCATATGTCTGCTCCAGAGAGGACTCTGAAATAGTGTTTCACTCTGTGTTTTATGCCCTACTCACTCCCAGGTACTCCTGAGTCTTTGGTGGAAAGAGGCACTGCTTGTACACAGATGCCAGATTCCCATATACCCTCAATTCTCCATTATTTGGG
>JAOXNG010000002.1:5632013-5654049 GCA_028566535.1 Scolopax minor
GAACTTCCACATCTGGGAGAAACTCTCCAAAGCTCTTTGGTTGGCCATATCTTTGGGCATTATTAATACTCAAGTATTTACCAGACAGCAGCTTACACTGAAGAACATTATTTCCTCCCACTTTCCTTTGTGTCTAACTGCCAACAAGTAAAACTAATATTCATGATGTAAACTAAGACAGTACAGAATTTTCTTGAACTCTAAAATAATTTCCAATACTTCATTGTATTTGGAGACTTTCTACTAAGCAGGGAATACAATAAAAGCCATATGCACACACAGAGCAGGCTAGAAAAAAGGGGGTGTACCACATAAACAATTAACTAACTGAAATATACTCCCATGAATGAACATGTATATATTAAAAAATAAATGTTTGACACTGCATTATTACCGTAAGATAACTACTGTATTAGAGAAATCAGAGTCTTTAGAGCATTCACATGACAAATACAAAGAGTTCTCTTATAGCCTAGAAACCGTTTAATTTTTTTTTTAACATTGAGCATAGCAAGGATTAAAATCATCTGTATTTGTGTCTCAAAGTTAGTTCTCAGGGAAACTGGAGTATGAGGGGAAAAAGGAGAAGCTAATTAATATAAATTACAGAAGCAAGTGACAGGACTGTTGAATTCTTAACCCTGCAAGGGGAAACAGACCTCCTGAACCAAAGAAAGTCAATTAAATACAAAAGACTATCAGAATTAATAGACACCTCTGCTGCAGATGCTTACTGAATCAAGAAAAAAGGACAAACTGATACACTTGAGTATCAAGGGATGCCTTTGTTTTGTGCTTTGTATGCAGACAGAAGTAAACCTTGTCAGTGCTCCAGGACAGGAGAAAGCCATGCATGACCAAACAAGGGCAAGAGTCTAGCCCAAGATTAACAGACCATGTCTCTTATTCTCCCTCCTGTGCTAGGTATATTCGTTCAGTTACAGTCACAAACAATTCTTTATCAGCTTGGACCAGGTAGAGAATTGAGCTCTTATTTGTCCATGGTGTGCTACCTACACATACACACGACAGAACCACGCAGGTGGTAGGTAATAACCAGCACATGCAAACTGCTAATTGACTAAATGTTCCTTTTCTCTACATTGCTTGTTGCCCTAAATAAATACATCTTGGGAAAGGTGACTGGTTCACTATTATTATCCCCAAATGATAGCAGAACTGAAGACACTGACTAAATCTGTACCGAACCTATTACTTGACTGCAAAGGGATGTGAGGAGACAGTCATGGTGGGACAGCAGAGGGATAGAGGTTATTGCCCCAGCAGAAGGAAATCCCTTAAACCTCCAGCCAGTCCCTAAGCAAGACACCCTTGCAATACTATTCGCAGTAAAAGAGACTACTCACACTCCTGTGCATTTCAATTGATCAGTCCACAGCAACATCCCTCCTCTTTAACCACCCAAGGTCTCAACACAAACATTCTGAACCTTTATTTTAAATATTTGCAATATATGCCACTATAAAATCAGTGTTCTTGTGACTTAAATCAGAAATAAAAATATATTTCAAAAGGAGGAGGAGGAAAATTATATAAATTAACAATCACAAAGGTAAAGCTGGAGCTTTGAGCAAAAAAGTTATTCTTCCTGTTCTGCTTTTAAACTTTTTAATAAAATAAAAGAAAGATCTTGATCACTGATTTTTTAACTCATTATATTAAGTTAATACCTTCATGAACAAGTAGTATTTGAATTTGTATTAACATTCAAATTATTAAATACTTACCCCACGCAGCAACATTCTCTCTAATGCTATTTCTAAATAGTGACCAAAAAGCTCTGTTTGCTAAGGCAGCCATAGCATGGCTCTGCTGGAGATAGTGCTGCACTGCTAAAGCACTACTCACATTTATTTTCATTTAGGTTTGGTATTACCTTGCTAAGCAACAGACAGCACATGGAATTTGGCTCTAGAAAGCCTTCACAGCAGATTCCAGTGTTGGGAAGCTCAGAAATATCTGGTCAACTCTACTTCTTGAACCATCAAGAGCTTTGGGCACACTCTTGATTGACCCTAACAGATTTACCTTAACAACCCTTCCACCCCCGCAGCCCAAATTCAGCCTGGTGGTAACACACACCTGCCACGTCCTGCTGTGGCTAATGAACATCCTTGCTTTGCCCAGTCAGAAAAGGAGAGAGGAAGGGGTGAGGAGACCCTCAAGCAGGTACATTTACTGGGTAAACTCTTCCAGAACCACACAGCTTTTTCAGCTAGAACTGCAGGAAACCTTTCATATTCCTGTTGCTGTGCTGACTGATAAGAGTATGTTGAGCTCTCTTCATTTTAATTCATGCAGTGGTTCTTACATAAATTATTTTAAAACAATGCTGGTGAGTTTCACTTGAAAGAAGTAGAGCTGCTTTGGGAACCCTAAGGACTGCAAGGACAGGAAAGCAGTGGGGAAAAAAATGGAAACCACCAAACAAACAAAAAAACCAACACACAGCACCAAACAAAACAAATGGTGAACCAGGTGAAAACGAACATTGAACTATTCGCTGTTTTAGTGTCAGTCACACCTCTACCACCCATGAGTACAGTCAGGTAAATCCAAAGTTGCCATTAATAGGCTGTATTAGAGTGCTAAGAAGTCTTGTGTACTGAGGGGACACTATTAATCCAAAACTGTAACAATATTCACTTGTAAAGTTGCCGTACTTCCAACTGATAGTGGTCGATACATTTCCAACTCACTGTGTCACATTTTAATTAAATTATATTATGGTAAATATACTAAAACCTCTATGACTTGATGGCATTTCAATTTTAGCTCTCAACTTCTCAGACTCACTCATGAAAGGTAAGCTTGGAAAACAGTGCCATCTAATGCTAAAGAGCATAAAAATAGGAAATTACTGTAATAACTTTAAAATACAATGTTGCAAATGTGTTTTACACTAATTTTCCACACTATTCCGTAAAATTCAATAATAGTTTAAATAAAAGTTTAAAATGCATCTGTCAAGCGACATAATAGATTTGGAAAACATCATTGCTAGTTCAAAAGTATCTTTTATGAAAGTAAGAACATCTCGTTCTGGTTGTACTTGAATAGCAAATACCCAAACTACTTTATTACCTTCATGTTGTTCGAGCAGTTTTACCTAATATAAGATGACAAAAAACATTACCCACAAATCATTATATTGGCCAGCTCTAGAAAAGTGTTGTCATTAGCCCCCATTTATTAAAAATTATAATTTACAGTAAGAGCATGAAGACCATTTCATAGTGTTCTTGGTCAGCTTTGTATAGTATCTACTTTTAAGTGCTCTTTTGCAAAACTTCCTGTTGCAGAAAAAGCAAATGAGGAAGATCCTCACTGCCACAGAAAGAAACAGAAGGAACAAGCGATTTCTAGGACAACTCTCCAGACACTTACCAGCTTCATGTAGTCTGGAGTGAGGCCTTTCCTCTCCAGACATTTCACCTAATAGTTCCCTGAAGTTGGGTCTTACAGAGCAATAAAGTGTGTGCAGAACAGGCAGGACTGGGCTTGTTTTTCATAATCTAAGCTATGTATTAAGAACTGACATACACATAAAGATTATACTGAATGAAGCAAAGCCAGTACAGTAGTGAGAGAACTGGAAAGTTCTTCACATGTTCAATGAATATGAGAAACCAAGGAAAGCTTCTCCTTCATATTATCAAGTAGTTCCTATACTAAAATCCAATTGAGAATATTAGAGAAATTCAGAGTGAATGAATGTATTAATTTACTTAATGTTATAACATATTAATTCAAATTACATGGACAACAGAGCATTTGCATGAGTTTTCAGCCACTGAGCTTTTAATTCATTTTGCCATTTCAAATTGTGAGAAAAATCACATTTCACTTAAAAATACAAGCATTTTTACTAGATTACTTTCCTGTCAATTCATTCAACATTCAAGGTTCTCTCCACAGATACCATAATCTTCTACTTTTGATCCTTTGACTAGTTATCATACACAACAATATTCTTCTCCAAGAGAATCTGGTGATGCAGATTTTTTTTTGGTTTTGTTTTTGTTTTTTTTTTCCCCTCTCTCTTCTAGACATCCTTCATTAAAATCCCCCAAAGGTCACTTCTACTTTTTCCACTATTTACTGCAAGACTAACCCAAGGAGATACCTTGCCACGACCACAGCCACTGTTTGATAACCCTGCAGTGCTCAATGCTTTTTTACAATGCACTGTAATGCTAATAGTTTCACACAACATTAATTTTATCTTACTTGAGATATTATCTTACTTGAGAATTAGTCCTATAATCTTCAGCAGGCCTGTTAGGGAGATCAAGAATGATGTGGATCAAGAAGTTTGCTCTTCATTTCTTTCAACTGCCATGGAACTCAATGTTACATTAATTAATTGGGGGGGGCTGGAAGGATGTTGAAATTTTTTTTTTTTTTATTGAGGTAAATACCACCCTGATTTACAGCCCCCTTCTTTTTCTTCTTTTATATGTATAATCTAAATATCATGTTGCATATTATCACAACATCAAAGCTCTTGGGTTTGTTTCTAACTGAATTTTAATTAAATTCTCTCTCTCACACACACACAAAACAACAAAGTACTTTTTCCTGCATGGATAATAAAAAAAGACTGTTTTGGAGGCTCAAGGTAAGTGCTTGCCTTGAAAACCAAAAAGGTATTAGAAACACCATGCAAAAGCAGACATGGCTAAACAGTGGCTGAAAAGTAAGAAAACATCCTTCAGAAAGCTGAAGTTTCTCCAAAGAAAATAGAAAGGATCATAAATTCTGGCAGGCTAAACTAAGAACACAGACAAAAGACACAGAAAGTGTTTTAGGATCAGCCTAGAAGTGTCATAAACCCTACTAACATATCTTTTTTCAAACACATCAGGAAGACAATAACTGTCTATGAATCTATAGTGTTCAAGGGATAGAAGTACTGCTCAGGGAATATTAGGTTATTGTATTAAATAAATGTTAACTTTTTGGGGTTTTTTAAATTCATTTTCACTTGAGGGTTGAGGGCAGCTTAAAGAGATTCCCTTACTGACTGCTTCACAGTATAAGGCATACAAGGGGACTTCCCCACCTTCTGACTCAAATCAAAGGGCTGCTGGAAGGCACCATAACAAGAGAAAACCCCTTCTCCTCTGAACACTCCAAACAATAACACGTAATGGGCTCAGGTAGCATTTACCCATGACCTTCTAGACAAAACCTACAATGAAATAATTGAGCAGTTAACTGTGCTGTGTAACCTCTTGCCTAAAAGTGCCTGACTAACATCACAGAAGATACTCATTTGAAAAACTGTTCCAGGAGACAAAGGGAAGTACGGGCCAGTAGTTCTGTCTGTAGATGAAGAACTGGTAAAAACTGTAATAAGAAAATTTGTGAACACAAAGGTAGGTACAACATATTGGAAAGGGCCGACATGGATTGTGTAAAAGGAAGTCACACCTCACAAATATATGAGAATTCTCTGAAGGAGTCAGCAAGCACACTGTTAAAGACCTCCAAGGAAGCTACAAGAAAATATTTTGCTGTAAGTAGAAAGAAGGAAGCATTTACACAACTAAATAACCAGTTGTAATTTATGAGTAGCTATAAGTGAAAAAACATAGTAAATTGCAGTATAAGTAAGAGGAACTTAAAAGTTTCTTTCCTTTTTCACTTTACATTATCCAGTAATTTACCAGTGAGTCTACACAGAATTCTTACCACTCCAAAGCCCACTGCCCTAACAATGGTCTTTTTGCTGAAATTTCAGATTCCTTCAAAGTGAATTTCCTTCACCTTTTTTCATGTGACCCTAAAAATCCAACCCTACCTTTTCTTTATGATCTCCAAAGAATTAGTCCTCAAATCTATATAGTTCTAATGCTCAGATATGCTTCCAAGCAATTGCACCAAAGCTTATGTGTGCTTGGTTGGTGGGGAAAAATCCCCCAACAGTTCAGAACAAAGCTGTCCAAATGTAAGGACAAATATTCTTACTCTATTTTTCCAGAACGTGCCTGTTAACAGAAGCAGCTACAAAAAACGCTGTAAGCTTCCTCACTAGACTGTTTGCCTGGATAGATACAGGAATGCCTGTCTCCGTGAGTCAGCAGATTGCACCCAGCTTTCTCCTTGCAAGATAACAAACTGGTCACGGGACAGGGAATTTCAGCAAACAATGTCACCACAGTGAAACACAACAGAAAAGAAGGGGAGAGGGAAACCTTACAGTTTTTCTCTCAAATATTCTGTGATGGCATGGCTGGACAAATTAATAACGGCATTAATCGAAATATGTTTATTTTCCTCTCAGTCATATAAAAAGTGAATAACCCTAGGCAGCATGTTTGGTTTAGTTCCCATACAGTATCTGCCTAAACAAATATTATGAGTGAAATGGTTTAACAGTTCTGCAACAAAGGCAGCTTTACACTACTCGCTGCTTGTACAATGTGTACTTAACACATGAATAGATTTTGCAATATAAAAAAGCACATTAACATTCTGAACTTTGATATAAGTTCTACACACTAGAAAACATATGCAGGTTTGCCCTTCTTTCTACAGAAAAAGTATAAATTATTCTGGCAGTTCATGGCAATTTTAAAATGGATTACCTTTAATACACCATGTTCCATTATGAAACATTAGAGAAAGAGTGTTTTGATGATGTATGTCACAATTTACAGGCTCTGTGATGAGCCTGATAATACACTGATGCAATGCATTCCAAGGAGTTTGCAGAAAAAAAATAATCCACTTTTGTTCTCTTTAAATGAATATACATGGCCATACTCTATGCTCAATTCACCATTGCTGATATCAGAATTTAAAAGCCACATATCTAATATTGTCATGGTGACAGGAAAGGATAAGGACCATGTCCAGCAAATACATAACCAGCATGTTTATTTTCCTTGTATCTTTCCCTGACCTGATTTATCAGCTACATAGGAGAGCCTTGATTCCCACTATTCAGCAATGATATGATTGTTACAGTTCAACATGCGCACGACTCAAGAACATGGTACGTTCCCAAACCTACTCATGTACACATGCTACAGCCACTTGAAAAAACAAACAAGAGATTAAAACATTGTAATACTGCAAACTGAATCAAAAGAAAAGATATTACGAGGTCTATTATCAACATGCCTCTCTAGCACTTTTACTAAGATCTACTCTGAAGAGATTATTTAAGTACAGGAACAAGGAAGAGGGGGAAAGTTGAAGAGGATAGAATTTGAGACTCTGTTGCCTTCCTGAATAAAAGGAAAAAAAAAATCAACCCTTGAGTTTTATTGCAGTACAATTTTCTTTCTTAAAAGTCCTTTACAAGCTGGTAAATATTCAAATAAACAATGTTCTGGGTAAGAGTAATTGATATCACTCATTCAGTCAAAAGCGAGGCTATTGCTCCTCAGAACACAAAGTGCTCTGAAAACATCTTGAGCATCCCGATTTAGTTCTGTCTGCTCAAGAGCTTGATGTGACATAGTCACATGGTACTCAGGATATTCACTCAACTGTATTCAATTCTTTTCAGTATTATCCCTTTGCTGCATCTTCATGGCCCATTCCAGAGCCTTCTCTGTGAAACCATATAGTTTGTTTCACCCGGGGATGGTTGTCCCCCAGCTGCTCTAGATTCAGAGTGGGGTCATTGTGTTTTAGTGTTCCGTTTGGTTTCGTGTGCCGTGCTAGAGTTCCTGATGGCTTAAAGCATCGGGGAAGGTGGATGTCATTTGTAAAGCAGAAGCTTCCAACTCTCCTGCCTACTAGTGCCGCTGGTGTAACCAAGCAAAATTAGATGCAGACAAAAAGTGGGAGGCACAAGATCATAAGCCTGTATCTCCCACTGTGCCTCAGCACTACCTCCTAAATTTACATAAATTTTTACATTCCTAAATTTAGCTTTCCTCCAATTCCATAACACACTACGTGGGATACCCATGTTAGTCTTGCAGATCAGGTCCTGCTGCAGATGAGAAGCTGAAGCACTGCCTGTAGCTGAGCTGTGGATCTGCCCTTGTCACATGCCCCTTCATGTGATGTCCCCTCATTCATGTCATGGCAGCCTCTGTCTCCAACTATCTCCCAGAGCCATCAGATTAATTTTTTATAATTATATAAACATGACCAGAAGTCTAACCCTATATAAATTGCATTTTGCTTTGCAATAGATTTCATCCTGTCCCTAGTTCTGGTAAGGCCAGCAAAGGCACAAATACTGACACATCTGATACCTAAGGCATTAAAAATGGATTCTTCTTTTTGATTATTACATTTAATTTCTCATATTTACATTATTAAGCAAGTGTAACACATGACTGACTTCAAAGTGCCCATCTAGTACATTCTTCTCAGCATCTGATGCAGTTATTAGCATAAACTAAAGATGGCCATTGTATATTAGCCATGAAGAAATTCATGTTACACTGGTTTCATACCCACAGTACATGGCTTTTTCAGAAGATAATTCTAATTTGTGATAAGACTATACTGTATTCAAGAACTGTAATAAAAAGCAGTTTGTGTGCTCCATTCCTTCGTGCACAGAAGCAACAAGAGAACAGCACAGCTGATGTAGGTAACTGCAGAGAATTTTGACTTTCAAGCTAAATAGAAAGGTATTTATGACTTCTAAAGGTATCAGACATCTAAAGAAGAAAAACCAAATAAAAGCAATGCGCAACAGGAAAATGATCCTATACTGTTCAGCTAAAACAACACTAGGATTATAGCATCTGTTACTCTACTCTAGTTCAACTCTAGTAAAACTATTTCCCTATTGTTGTTGTTCTTGCATTTAGGTGAAGGGAACAGAGATTATTCTACTGTAGAAATGCACAGGGGCTCCCCAAATGACCCTAAGGCAGCACATACTGATACTCAAGCAACACCAAACTGCTCCTCTTTCTCAGATTAAGCATTCCCCATAATTCAGAACCCCGTAAGACAGCCTGTGTGTTTGTTCTGTACTGTGAATGTTTGTTCAGCATCTCCTCTATCCTAGCTTGCTAGTTTCCTGTGGTCTCTTTTTTATTTTTTGGGAATGAAGTTTCTATCCTGTTTAATAAGCCATATATCCTCAACAACAGCAGTCATTGCTTTGTGCAAAGTTTCACAAGCAAATGATTTCTAGGACCAACACGTCATCTTAAAATAACTACCTAGCAGGAAGTGAAACACATTCATGCTAGTTTTACATACCGCAAAAGTGATTAGGCCATATCTCAGATCTTTGTATCACTAATGATTCACTTCTAGTCAGAAAAGCACCAACCTCTTTCAACAGGAATTCAGCTCAGTGGTAACAGAATGAGAAGTATGAACCTGGTCTGAAGCTTTTCATGCTTTGAGCCTCGTTTATGAACATCACGATTTAAACCTTGGTAGGTCTCATGCAGAAATACTGAGAAGGGATAGACAAAGATAATTAATTCAGCTTCATAGTACTACCTCCAACTTACTGGTTCTTCTTTCTCATTACAAGACTCAGCAGAAACCAATAAATGTGAGTTAATCTGTGATTTAAAATTGTTCAGTGGTAACAGGTAAGTATTCACAAACAGAACTAGTTTTGTGTTAGTGCTGCTTTCACCACCATCTCAGAGAAAGGAAGGACAGGGATTGGAAAAAAAGAGAAAAATCATATTCCTGCTGGAAGTCAAGCACAGTTTAACTCACAGACTCCAGACAGGAAATGTCTGAGGCGGTGACAGCTCAGAAGAAACATCTTCATATACCAGTTAGTGGAGACTCACTAACCTCTTCGTTTCACTAATATCAACACCTAAAATGACTGAGAGTGACCCCGGATGCCCCTTAGAAAGACTGCTCGCCTCAGGCAAATCCCATTTGCTGTTTCTCCTGCTTTTGCTGTGTTCAAATCAACACAGCTAAGCTAGCACCAGGGGCTGAGGGGTCAAGAAAAAAACAAAACTCAACTGTGCTGTTATTCTGGAAATAACCACTTCAAAACTGTTTCTTATATTTCTTTCAAAAAGTCTATTTGCTCCAGGGCTATAAGTAGTCACAGTGTCAGGCAGATATAAGGAAACACAGACCTGAAGGATGATGTTAGGAAACTACCACCAAACCAAAAGGATACTCATGAACAATGGCACAAAATGTCTTTGGGTGACTCAAAAATATTTTTTCAGTAGACTCAGTAAAACTAACACACATTCATAATTCAGGATCCTCATATAGAATCAGGTTTTATCACATAGCAGATTATTTTAGCAAAACACAGATTGATTGAAGAAATAATTGCCAATTATGTAACTGGTTTGTAAACTCATTGTAGTAGCAACAGCACTAAAATGTTTTGCTGCAGCACAATTTACAACAGCTGTAAGAGTAAATGCATCTTCGGCAGCACTAGTATTTTTCACTAGACCAGCTGGTATTCCTGGAAAAGCCAGACAATATTCCAGACATAAAAGCTCTTCTTCATAGCAGGAATAGAAGCAGCAGGTACACATAGGTTTAGCAGAACTAATCAGAGTTTAAGTATAGATCAAGCAGACCATCTTTTAAAGAAAGAAGTATCTAAAACAAAAAAATACTGGCAAAAATGTAACTTAAGGCCATTGAAAACTAAGGTCTCGTCATACTGAATGCGTATTTCTTGAAGAAAAAAAATAACACAAAATACATGGAAGTTCAGATACAACCACAAACAGCTTATCTTGCTTTTCAGCACAGAACATATGAAGGCCAACATGTTTTCACGCTGAGTGCATTACACTTTCCTTTTTGGAATGTGATAGGAATAGTAGTTCCAAAAGCCTTTCAAAATTCTACAGGCACAGTTCCCCTTGCACAACCATTGCAGCTACAGGTAAGCAGGAAAGCCATTCCAGTTTTGGCAAAACATCACTTACATTTTTGTCTACTTCAAACAGTTTAACACACTCACTTTTTAGTTTGCCATTAGAATATTACTGGTTTATTAGCTACATCTGAGAGGATATAATGTCCCTCCAATTCTTCTCCCTTTTCTCCTCATCAACATAAACTGCAAGCAAACCTTCTTTGGCTCTTAACAGACAAACTAACATCCTTTTGCAAAGGAATCAACAAGTATGGTTCATATAGAAACCTACTCCTGCAACTGAGATAGTCACTGCTTTATTTGAGAGAATGCATTTTCAAATCGACAAGTAAGGTATACACTGATTTTTAATTCCATTATTTAAAAGTTAGGGTGACTCCCTTTACAACAACTTGGCTGCATTTGGGAAATATAAACACCTTTCTATCATTTTAATGATATCGCAGGGTCAGTTGAAGTTAATAGAGTTGCACCATGGATTAATTCAGACCAATTAAGGCAGCAAATTAATTAAAGGCTTCTCACTTTTGCACACCAAAAAAACCCCAAACCTCCAAATCTTTGTGGAAGCTTCAACTGCTGTCTGTTCCACCTCTCTGCCAGGAGCTGAAGCCCTGTAGCAATGCTGGCTGAAGAAAACATGAGTGAGCCTGAGTTACTGCTGACGTAGCTAAAAGAGTTCATAGGATCCTAAGGCAATTCAGGTTGGAATGCAACTCAGAGCTCCCATCTCTGCAGGAGGGACAAGCAACCCTGAACAAAAGGAGGCGATTGCACAATAGTCTAAGCCATAATTACTAGATCCATCAGGTCTACCTGTTGACAACCCCACAAGGGTCACAGAAATGATGCTCATAGACCCTGCTCTCCATTCTCTCTCAGCATTTTACATTAGCTTTTACCCAGCTGCACTAACCCTGATCTCCCTCACGTCAAGGACATTTTTGACATAATGCTGATAGACTTTTGCTCTTTTACACATAACAGCATCCAAGATTTCATAGAACTCATTAGAGGTTGATAACACAACTGCCCAGAACCTGAAGCACTGCGGGGTGTATTCCTCTACAGTGTTTGCTTCTCCTTGCACTTCATACAAAACATGGTGGCCACAGTATGGCAACGACTGCTCTAAGAGACCCTTCACACAGTGATGTGAAGCATCACTGCTTCTGCAGAGGCACATACTCACCAATCTAGTCATCATGATTTGCAGAACATCTTAATTCATGTAACTTTTGGTTGATTTATATTTTTCATGTCTTTTAGCAAGAGACAACTAAAGCTGTTCAGAGAGACAAAGAAGCCACAAATTGAATTCAGAACACCAAAATAGGTTGAACAGTCTAATTTTGATAAGCTGCATCACACACTCAGCCTCCATAACAACTGCTTTTAATTGAAGCATTTCAAGTGGATTTTCACTGGATTGTAATTTTCATTACCAAATGTTTATGATCCAGGATGTTCTGTCATTAGGTGTGGGTTTTATTAGGTGTGGGTTTTCTTTTTTTAATTCTTCTTCTTTTCCTCCTGAAGGACATTGCCATGAGAACTAAAGTGAAATGCATTCCTCCTACTGTGGTAATAAGGCACATATTTGATTTTAAATTATAAAAGGCAATACTTTTTTGGTGTTGTTACTTTTAGTAACACAAATCAGGCCAGCTGGAGATGTTATTTCTACCCTGGAGAGTCTTGTGCAATGTTTTAAATTGTAAAGGGAAATAAGTGATTCTAGTTTTTATGATAACACAATTCACAGTGACTTCTCTGGGTATTATTTTTCTGGGAATTGCTGCACACTGCAGACTAACGTAAACTTCTATGAGCACCTTGAGAGAAATATGCGTTTAAAAGTTTATTTAGGCAAGGTAAAAGATTACATTGAGAAGCATACATTAACATATGCTAAGCAGAATAGAGCCAGATCTCCACCATTGCTTCATTTTCTTCATGTATACGTGGACAAATGACTTTTAAACTCCTACTTCCAATTGGATGCAAAGTCTTTACATTCTAGTCAACTCCAACAGATAGAAACACAAATATCTTTGTCAGAGGAACTGAAAACAGTTCTTCCTGTAGAACACAAGTGACAACCTGAGTGACATAAGTTTAAATGGTTTTTATAAAATGTTTACAAAAGTAGTTTAACAATATTGATCCTGAAAAATTAATTTCTCAAGTCAAAATAGAGTGTTTTTTGTGGTTTTACTCAGTATTAATTCAGTTTAGATCCTGGGATAGATGTTACAAATTTAACATGAGCAACTACAGTGAAGACTGATAAGCCTGAAGGAAAAATGCTGTCAGTTTGCAGAATTCTTGTGTATTTTTTACTCTAAATAGTCTCTGAAATGCCAGAATCTCCACCTTCCATTTGACATGAAAATATACCTCTCTCCTAAACAACTGTTGCTTGCAGACAATAACAATTATAGCGATTTCCAAATCCATGACAAAAATCAAAGTGCCCCACTTCCTGCACTGCAATGTAGCAAACGGTTTTGAAAGGAAAGAAGTCAAGTTTGCTTTCCACTAATATGCTTTAAAAACAGACTCAGAGAGGGATGAGATGAATGATTTGGAAACAGCACTCGGTAGTAACCGGTGTCTCAACATAACCTGTGGCATATCCCTGTATTATTACTGAAAGTTCTTGCTATAACCTGCATTTGACAAAGTTCAAGAGATAACACCCAAGTCAACTTTTCAAAAAATCACGCTCAACCAATATTTCATCCATAAAAAGATCATAACTGAAGCCCAAATAAGGCTGTGGACAATATATTAGATTTCTAAGAGGTTCTGATTCTTTTCTTCCACATAATACATCTATTTTTTTTTTAAAGTATGAAGAATAATTTGAATAAATACCCTTAAACAAATTAATTTTTTATCCAGTTGCAACTCAGAAATAATATAAATTGTACCTTTCCTAACTGCTTTTTTTGTTTCCCAAGTTATGTTTTCCAAACATTGAAAATATCATTAGCTGTATGGACAGTTAAGGTAAGTCTATCCTCTGGCACAGCTGGCAAGAAGCAATGTAAAAAAAGAATGTAGTAAGAGTTCATTCTGCAGTAGGAATTGGTATGAAGTGTTATGAAGGAATTACAGAAAGAATTTTCTTCACTCAGGAGAAACATAAACCTACTAGCAATTCTGTAGAAAGGGCAGATACTGTTTTAAAAGAAGTTTCTTTCTCTGAGGAATATAGAAAGAAGTGGACTAGTGTACTGCAGACTTTTGATTTTTTCCCTGTATCTAGTTTGAATGTTATATATTTAAATAACAGATTTGCAGGTAAAAGATGTTAGTCTTCTACCCTAGTATGTTCCTAACTCCACTGAAACATACATAGTTACTCTGTTCAAAGAGTTAAGCTAAACGCTTTGACTGAAAGTGAGGATTTTGTCACAGGAATTTTCAGAAAATTTTAGAGATTCCTCAAGATCATTCAAACTAGATTTCTAGTTTGCTGGTTTTGTTACTGAGTCCAGTTTACAAGAAAACTGTGGTCATGCACTGTATCTCTATGCTGAAGCGATGTATATTCCATTGTATAGAAACATTTGCACAAATAAAAGTGACTATAACAAACACAGCAGGAGTAAAAGAGTAAGGGACATAAGTGTGCTTGGCATGCACAAAAGAGAAAAAGTTTACACCCTAAATTGCTTCTAGTTCATAAGACAAAGCGTAAAGGCCAAACACACAGGAGACCAAGATAGTCCAAGGAGTTACATTTGGTTGGGTTTGTTGCTGTTGTTTTTTTTTTGGTCTGGCTTGTAACAAGTTTTAATGAATTGCTTCTTCAGAGATCTCACTGGAATGACATCCCTATTCTGTAAGAATACATAACATTAACATACATAAGATTTTTAATTGTTTTTCTGAGTGGAAATCTAGATTTGTAAATATAAAATAGGTAATTCCCAACATATGTTCAGCAGCTGCAGTCTTGTGAGATACTGGAATATGGAGAAAGCTGACAGAAATTAGTTGAGGAGAGCTGTCCTATGCAAAGGATTTAATGAGGAAGAAGCACAAGGCATTTGTGCGGCAGCTAGGCACGTGGGCAGATAAAGATCAAAGTTTTAATAGGGTAACAGAGATGACATGAAAAAATGTGATATGAAAAAAAAAAAAATTGAGAGAGGAGAGAAAGAAAATGGTGCAAAACTCTAAAGTAAGAAAGAAGCTTGAAAACAGTAACCACAACCTCTCATTGCCCTGTTCTGCCTCTCTGCAGTTCGATTCCTTAATTTATTCTAGTCTGACATTTGCAACTTCAGTCTTCTTGAAGCAATCAACAAGTCCATTGCTCAGGATGAGGATCAAACTGATTGTTAGAGCTAAATGGTGGTTTGTCAGATTGCCAGAATGACTCTTTAAAAGAAATATATTATTACAATTTTAGCAAGTCCATTAATGTCACAGTCTAAAGCAAGTACAATGGGGATTCATTTTCCTGTGTCAGTCTTAGGTATACATACGTACTGCCAGGATGAAGAATAAGCTACTGCTATAACCATTCTATTTTACTTCTCTCTTCTCCCAAACTTCTTCCCACAGATGCACACCAGTTGTGCTACTTCTTTCCTGTTTTGCAGTCACATACAGAAGCCTCAACTAAGATTAGGGCTCCAGTGTGCTGTACATCAATAACGAGACACAATCCTTGCCTCAGAGATTCACAGGTTAAATAGCCAGGACAGGCAAATCACAGGAGAAATAATGGAGAAAGCTAGAGATAAAGTTACTTGCCCAAGGTCACAGAGCAGGCCAGGAACAGAACCCTATCTTCTATTCCTTTCCTAATAGGTCAGATTTTCTCTCACCATTGGCTGAACTTCTTTCTCTGCCTCTTCTCCTCAGTTATGAATAATTCATTCTCCAGCTCCCAGGTCAAGGTTGCTGTTCACATACGATAACATTAACCAGATAAGAAATCTTATGCTACTATTTTAAAAATACTTTAAAGCATGGTAAGAGGAAAACTTTTCAGCCAAAAATGTAACTACTTCAGTTTCTTTATCCATATGCATTTAGAATTGTTTCTTTTTTACCGATACCAGTGTAATTAATTTTGTCTCTGCCTGCCCACAGCAAGGATTCAATTTCTGCAATTCATAGCTTGAAATGTGAAGAAATTCTGCATTCAGATTAGCTGCAACATTTCCTTTGCCCCATAAATATTTTGAGTTTGTAAAGTTTACTGCAAACACAGTTACAAAGTTTAGCAGTGTAAAAGAGAAACGTGAATTCTGATACAAATGAATTTTCCATTTGTTCACCACTCTTGCACATAGAACTGGATGACCCATCCAAATGACTTGGAGACTGAAAGAAACGCTAACTAGCGATTTGCTCTAGATAAACAAAATTGTTATCTTGACATTAAACTAGACTACTTACTGCATTAAAAGAAGTTCACTGACCTGATTTGTGAATGTGCTAGATACAGCTCCTATTGACCATAACTGTGTTAATAAACTGACATTTTTAAAATGGAGGTTGTCCATTGCTCAATTACCCTAAGTCAGTTTGTCAAAGAGAGAGTCCTTTGGCTGCCTTCTGTTAATTCTACCATAACTTCCAAAGTTGTAAATAACGTGCCTTAAGCCTGTAATTATCGTTGTACTCCACACTTAAATTCTGTACTTTTCCAGTTACATTTTCTTACTTGGTTTTGTCTGTCTGTGGGTGGGTGTGGGTGTTGGGTTTTGGTGTTGGGTTTTTTTTGTGGTTGAACTCAATGATCTCAAAGGTCCCTTCCAACCATAAATATTCTGCGATTCTGTGATTCTGTGAAAAGAACAGGTTTAATCTTTTCTCTGGAAATTCTTATTTCATCCCTAACTGGTCAGTCTCTCAATTCAGATAAATATCGTTTCCATTCTTTTGCACAAAAATGTCTCTTTATTAGATTTAAAAGTATCTCTTGCTCTTAGTTACGACTCTTGATACAAGAGGGAAAAAACTCTTCCATGCCTCCCCCTTCTTGGTATTTATTTGGCATATTTCAGTGAGGAATCTCCCTTTCACTGTGCCCACAATCTATATCAATCTGTATATTAAAATATTTACATAAATCAAACATGCAAAGTAGGAACACAGAAATTTAGGGTGAAAGGGATGTCTGGAGGTCTAGTCCAATACTGCCTTCAATGCTGCATAAGGTCAACAATAGATAATTGTGCTTTGCACATTCAGGGCTCTTGACTTTATCAGACTTTTATGACACAACTTTAAGTAAATACAAACAATTTGAGGGAACCTGACCCACAACACTTTCCTCTTAAGCTCACCATAGTTTGAAGTTTTGTACTCAGTTTCACAAGCCCTGAGTACCATAAGTTTTGATGGAAATAAATGGACTGTATACAATCAGAGTATTTGAAAGTTGGGTTTTTTTCCAGTGAGACTTTTTTTACCAAGGATTATCTGGTGCATTACAGTGTTATTGATAAAATTAAATTCTAGCCTTGTAGTGGGAATGGGTAGGCATAATGGACACAATGATTTCTGAATTTAACCTAGAATTTTCTTCACATTTCTTTTGTCTTTTAAAAATAAATCATCTTCTAGTAGTGTGAAGTGATGAAAAACGTATCATGTTCCAAATCAGAAAGCTCCTACATTAATCAATGGCTTCTGGTAGTACAACCATTTGACATATTATGGGTAAAATAAGCTTTTGGAATATATCTTCAATGCAACAATAACATAATGTGCTGCATAACAAATTGTTTATATATGGGGGACTGGAACTGTCTTCTTTGGTATCTTATCACTAGTATACCTCTTAAGCTTTATACTTACATTGATGCCTTATACTTACTGTGAATAAACTTATGAACTCATGGCAAACGAAAGTGAAGTCTATGTATTACTATTATTTATTCATTAGTCTTCTATGGATTTAATACCCAGAGACAGTAGATACTTCACACAGTAAGACAAATGTCTGTCAGAAGGCTTTAGCATCTAACTAAGCAGCAGAAAGAAAGGCAGTAATATAATATTCCTGGTTCCTACTTCATACTATGCATAACAGGTTTGTATATTTTATTACAAACCTAAAGCATAATAGGTTGGTAGATGACACCAGGGTGCTAAAATGAAAATACAGCTTAATTATATATAAGCTTTCAAGCAATTTGTTAAGGTGGAGTACCATGGGCTGACACAGCAGTCACAGTAGCTCTGCAGCAGTGTTATACTGTCAACAAGGGCTAACAATTTATTCCAGCATCTCTATGCTTTTCTGTGCATTTCTAAAGGTTCTCCCATCAGTCTCTTTATAACTTCTATCATGTTTCTATCATATATTGTCTACAGGTAAACATGTCACATCTTCAAAAAATATCTCTTCCAGTGCCCTCGTGAAAATTTAAATCCAGGTAACCTTTTTCTCATACAATAATTCAAAGTCTTTTTAAACAAAGGCTTTAAAGTATAATGTAATGTATAAAACATGACAAAGTTGTGGGGGTTTGCCTGCTTAGATAAAGGATGGACCTGAACTCAGTTCTAAGGTTTAAGTTTGCTTTAACTGCTGTTTTCTTCCTGCAGTGAGGCTACAATGGTAGAGGTACCAGCTTCAAAGTGTCGATAGGCACATAAGGAGTGTCTCGAGTTAGTCCTGCCAGGGGACAAGGAAATCACAGAATCCTGTCCCCTGTGCTTCTTGATTCGTTCCTTGTAGCTCCATAATGAATTTCACCTTGTTTGCTTTTTCAGGAGACAGATGTTTGGCTATGAGACTTGCCTGCCTACATCCAGCAGTTAGAAGTACATAGCAGAATCACACTTTGAAACCTTAAACCTGATAAATGTATGGACTTTATAAAGAATTGTTGGACTGGAAAATGAGTCAGTCCTTACCTAAATTACCTGGAGAGGGAGGAGAAATGAGCCTTTTTTTCTGCTTCAAGTTAATGCTGGAAGAATCCATTTCCTTTGAGAAGAATGGCAACCTAACCTTTTCTGCATAGTAGAGATTTGTTAAGTGAGTATTTAGCACTTAATGCAGAAGTATTTCCAGTCCTTTAAGTGCTCTGTTAAAAGGTCTTTAGATAAACTTCCTGAAGAATTTCAGTAAAAATTCAACAATTCACTTCCATATCAATTATTCTAAAAAGCTGCAGAGTATAAAATGTGATTTCCTTTCTGTGGGAAGAAAATTCAGTGGTATAAAACACCTTAGAGAGGATGTACTAATATAATCTTACAAAATGTTACAAAAAATACAGCAAAATTTTAATTTCCCATTATATCTTACAGCCCTTCTGTTTCCAGAACAGCTACATTTTATAATTTTAGCTTCAAATACAGTGAAAAGCCTGTAGAATGAGAAAGTGATTTGCTTAGGCTGAAGGAATGAAAACATTTCTAGATCAGTTGGTAGCATCTGCCACTAATAGAGAATTAGTGAGCTAATTTCCTCAAGGACAGATTACTTCCTAATTGTCCATTTTAAAGGCTCTTCTTTATGGTTGGCATTTATGCTGTGGTAGTTCCTGCAGATCGAACTAGCACTGCATGCTGAGCAGACACACAAGAAATAACTAGGGGCAAAGATAACAAATAATCAAAATAACAGGGTACTGTATGACAAGGAAAAAAGTTCAGATCTATGGCATAATTTCTGTGACAATTATTTTTGCTGTAAAGTATGAATGGAGACAGCTAAATGACTGTTAGTAAACACTGGCATTCTCTATAGCTTTTTATTAACTGCTATACTGGTATCTCAGTCCCATGAGTTTTTAAGAGCTTCCAGCTTTTCTTAGTGCCTCAAATAATGTGTGAATCATTTAGGAATAAAATATCACTTTCTCCTTTTTAAGTCAAAATTTCCAAGAGAGAAAATATCCACTCTCCATCAGACTAAGAATATTTCATGCTTAAATCTCATATCAGAATTTCTTTTCTCCTAACGGACCTTCCGTACAGAAACCTAACAGAGGGAAAATTTTGAGTCACTCTCTATGAAATGGGGATAATACTTCTCTACCACACAAGGATATTATGAGGTTCAGTTAATAAATTTGTGTAGTTGGCTATTACATTGTGTGTCATAGAAAGCATATAAAGATAGGTATAAATATAAGCCTGTTGCAAGTTGGCATTTGTTTACTTCTAGGTACACTTTGGCTTGAGATGAATTCTTCTTTCATGTGATCACCTGCTTGTGTCCATGTTCCAGCATGGAGTTACGGGCGCTGCTGGTTTTGCACTCATAATTGGTGCAAGCCCTAGAGCTTTGGCTGGCGGTTCCTGGTGGAGCAGTTGATGATGGTCCTGTCTTATGGCTTTCTTCGCTGCAGGTGTGCAAGTACTCGACCAGGAGAGATCGTAATGGATGTGACTAGCCGTTGCACACTCGGAGATCCTAACAAGCTGCCAGAAGGGGTGCCGCAGCCTGCTCGCATGCCCTACATCTCTGACAAGCACCCTCGACAAACTTTAGAAGTTATCAATCTTCTCCGGAAGCACCGGGAGTTGTGCGATGTGGTGCTAGTAGTCGGTGCTAAGAAAATCTATGCCCACAGGGTAATTCTGTCGGCCTGCAGCCCTTACTTCCGAGCCATGTTCACTGGGGAGCTGGCAGAGAGTCGTCAGACAGAAGTTGTGATCAGAGACATCGATGAAAGGGCCATGGAACTGCTGATTGACTTTGCATACACCTCTCAGATCACTGTGGAAGAGGGAAATGTCCAGACCCTGTTGCCAGCTGCTTGCCTTCTCCAGCTGGCTGAGATCCAAGAGGCCTGCTGCGAGTTTCTTAAGAGACAGTTGGACCCTTCCAATTGCCTCGGCATTCGAGCTTTTGCTGATACTCACTCGTGCCGTGAACTGCTGAGGATTGCTGACAAGTTCACGCAACATAACTTCCAGGAGGTAAGAAGCTAGTGTGCTGGAATCATGGTGTAAAACATGTGAATATGTCCCATGCGAACTGGGGCAACTCTCACTTTGTGCTTCTTTACAAATCCTGCCCTTACATCTGCTGTGAACTCTTATAGAGATGAGTGCCAGGCACTAGTTGGGGAAGAAAGAGGGTAGAGGTGCTTGCAGGACTGCATCGCACTGGTGGTTTCTATTGATCTGCAGCATTTCTTCTCCTAGATTTGTGTGGTGAGTACTTCATGGAAGGCAGGGTTGCAGGTGAAGTTGGGGTTGGGAATTATATCTGATGTGGCTATACAATGGTGTGATATTCCACTCTCCTTTCAGAAATGATCTGGATTCGACATGATTGAAGGGTGTTAAAGTAAGGAGAAAATACATCAATAAAATAAAAATTTGATGTTGATTTTAAGGATTGGAAAAATGTGTATGTGTGTGAGCACAGAGCTGCCTCAGTGAAGCCTTCAACTCCCTTGCTGTAGCAGAACTAGGGATTTGCATCTGTTACTAAGCAGAATTTGTCTGAAAGTAATTCACATGTGTAATTTTGTGGCTGACTTTTATAAACGCAAGTCTCTCTTCCTTTGTTAAATCTGCCTAGATTATTTCTTTTGTTGGAAAAAAAAAATTACCAGTAAATGATTCAGGGAAGGATCAGCATAATAATTAAGGATTCTGTGAGCAAGTGTCTGACAAGAGTGGGTCTTTACTTAGCTATTACACCAGATGCAGAAAGGAACCCACCACTTCTAAGTGGTGTCTTTCCTGAGCCCTGGTTGGAAGGGTGGGCTTGTCAAATTTGATATATATCAGATGTCGGCACTAATTTATACAAATGCTTTGCAGCGCTAGAAGAAATCAAAACCTTGGAAAAACAAGAGTTTGACCAAAAAGGACCAACTTTTCTCTTTTATCCCTAAAGACCTTGTGTTATTTCAGTTATTTCTTGGGCATTGTGATGGTTGTAGTGTCGAAATGCAGCGTGGTTTTGAACCAATCAGTGTGGTTGAACCTCATAGGCTGGTAGATCACAGAATAACATGGGGTTGGAAGGGACCTCTGGAGATCATCCAGTCCAACCTCTCTGCCAGAGCAGGTTGCACAGGAACGTGTCCAGGTGGGGTTTGAATGTCTCTAGAGAAGGAGATTACACCACCTCCCTGGGCAGCCTCTTCCAGGGCTCTGCCACCCTCACAGGAGAGAAGGTTCTCCTTCTTTCATCCCATCTTATATTCAAGCTTGTGCCCATTTCCTCTTGTCCTGTCCCTGGGC
>JAOXNG010000002.1:5654149-5670778 GCA_028566535.1 Scolopax minor
TCTAATCATGCCATGATGAATACTGGAAACAAAAATTTATTATAAAGGAGTTTTGTGTGTTATAACTTCACAGCATTGGGGGAAAGCTGCAGGATATTGGGATTCCTTTGCTTAAATGTCATGATGTATTGTTTGACTATAGAGTATGGTCTGAGTAAAGAAGACACTATATAACTACTCTTTGTCTGACACCCATGTAAATTACATCACCTAAGTTTAAATATATCATACCCAGTATTTCTTTATAGTACACTTCATACAATAAAATTTCAGTAGATGCAAGGTTGCAGACCAGTGAAGAACCATACAGTTGCTATAAGTAAACCTAAATGAGAGAAAAATACATCAGGACATCTCTCAGCACGTTTGGATGCTAATGTCTGATCATAATGCACCAACTTGAAGACTGCTCATCAACCTTAGGACTTTGCAGGTGAAGAAAGAGGTGGCAAACACCAAATAAAGGGGTGACTGTACCTTGGCCAGCATGGCAGATAAGATGGCACAGCTCTGTTAGGTTGTGCTTGAGTATTGTGACTAGCTGTGTCATGAGTAAGTTCTTGGGTTCCAAAGAGGAGGTAGTTTCTCTGACTAAAGCACAAGTCTTCTTCCAAAACAATTTTGTTTACATCTAAACCCATGTCAAAAAGTACAGAGAAACACAGATGGGCTAGCAATAAAATCAAAACATAGGACCATGTTACTATTATAAGAGAAGTATTTGAGCTAATATGATATATAATAGAACTGCTAATGCCAGTTTAAGCTCATAGAATCTTGCGTACCTGATATTAACATTATAAAACAAGAAACATACCAGGAAATAAAGAATAGGTCCTACACACAGCTTTTGGCAGATAAAGGTTGTGCAAAAATCTTTCCATAGGTAGAAATGGCATGTTATGCACTGCACTACAACTTGTCCCTCACCATTTTCAGGAAGGAATATTTAAGTATGAACATATACTACGTTTCCCATTGAAGATGTTCACAACACTTTTCTGGCAAAGTACTATTCATGTACCTCAAAAGAACAGGATTTGCCTTCCATTTCAATTGACACAAATGCACAGCGACATTGTATCTTTCCTTCCTTAAAAATTTTAGAAAGAAACTAATGTGAAATTGATTTCATGTCAGACAAACCTAGAAGCCTCCAAAATGCAATAAATGCAGTGTTTCCTGAAAGCGTGTTAGAAAGCATCCAGACTCTCTCTCCACTAATTTCACTTATGCCAGCCAGAAAGACTTGAGACTTCTATTAGCCCAAGTATCTTCAAAATCTGCCTACTGCTTTACACGGATCAAAAAGTAATTGGAGAATCATAGAGAAAAGTAATTGATTAAGTAGTGCTTATAGTCATAAAAACTCACTACTGTTTTAACATACTGATTAATGTAAACAGTTATGCTGTTAAACAAGACACATACATAAAAAGAGTTATTTGTTTTAGGGTGGATAAACAAAAATCACATAAACAGATTATTATTGGGGTGGAAGGGAAAAGAGGGGAAACAGGAGGGGACATGACAAATTTTGGATAACCAGAAGCTATTTGCAAGTTTCTACTTTTCTACTTTGATTCATTCAATGTTACAAGGCAAGGATAAATATCAAGGAATACAGTTTATCTGTTTCAAACTTCCTGTCACAGAACTTGGAAAACCAGGCAAACATCTCTCAGTTGAGTACTGCCATAAGGAAATCACACATGTTTTGTGTAAACAAGTATTTCACATCTAGAGTAACAGAGGGAAAGACAACCCTCTTACCTCAGGTGCCAGAAGCTCGGACAGCAATCTGCAACTCCTGTGAACGTGTTTCTTACACCTATAAAATTAATAATAAAAAATATTTACTGAGGTAGAGACTAATTTTACAGTGTTTACTAAGGGCATTCACAAAAAACAAACAAACAAAAAAAAAACCACATACATGCCTCTCACCAATCCCAATCCCATTGAAAACAAAGTACTCCATTCCAAGTGCAACAGCACTAGGACCCTTTAATGTCAGGGCATTTGATTCAGTGACAGAACATGCTAAAAAACCCCCACAGCCCAAGCCTGAATCACTTTGAAATCAGGCTGAAACCAACTTATTTCTGGAAACCTCATCTTTTAAATATTTCTCCAGTCTATGACACAAACTATAATCTAGTTATATCTTTTCATAAACAAAGAATTAAAGGAGGGTAATGTAATTAATGCCAACTAGGATATGTTTACGGAAAATGCACCTCAACTAACTTGATGAGATTAAAAGTTTGTATTAAAAAGAAAATGGCTTGATGTAGCTGGAATTTTATGTGGATAAATTAAACCTGCTACTTCCTGAAATGTTGACTGAGAACCTCAAATGAAACAAAGTCAATACATGTCATGTGCTAATCAAACTAAAAGCTGATTAACTGACAAATCTCACTTGCAAGTCTAAGCATAAAATCCTCATCAGGGGAGCAGAGTTTTTAATGTCCTCCTGCAGGCTTTACAGGCTTTAATCATTTATTTTTTACAATTAGCCACCTGATAGGAAAAAAATAACTAGTAAAATCTGAAGATGAGACTAAGAAAATGGTAAGCCAGGAGCAGGGTGTGTCATGGATGTACAAATGAAATCCAGTGCCACATGCACTTTATCAACACTAAATGTAAACATGGGCAAATATTTTGGCACACAGAAGCAGGAAGAAGGAGTCTTTCTGAATTACTATGTCAAAGGACAGCAGTGGAAGCTCTGACATATTTAGGTTTTGAGTTTGTGTTTGAGTCTTCTCACAGAAGATCAACTTAATTTCTTTAACAAATTTAATTTTAAATGGTTACTATATATATGTGTGCACATGCTCATCTAAATATACATAAGTGCATATAGAAAAGTATGTTCTTCCTCAGGATAACAAATATGCAAGGGGAAAACATACTGTTTACACAAAAGGATTAACTCATTGCCATAGAGATTTGATTCATTTTTTTAATGGATCCGAGTTCCTTGTTTTCATGAGGAATGGAATGAAACACTCCAATCAATGCACTAGAATCAGTGACAAGCAGCGACTCCTTTTCTTCAGCGAGTATGTTCCTGAAGGGCTAGGAAATTGTATTTACAAAAACATACAACACAAAATCAGTTGAAGATAACTAAACCCCCTCATAAGCCAAAATTCTGTTACCTAATTATCAAGATAATACTGTAATTCCATTATTCTTCTTCTCTCATTATTATACTTTTCTTTGAATTATCTAGTTTGAAGAGGGCCACAGTCAGCATTCTAGGCCTCTCCAATCAAACCATTTAAAACACTGACTTACAAGTACCAAGCAAGATCACAATGTATGTGCAACTCTGAGACCAACTGCCAGCAGAAGGACTAGACTGGGTAAGAAGCCAGCTGAATGCACAGCGATTTCCCTCGCTGGGTGCAGAAACAATGCAGGCAAATTGTTCTTCACATACTTTGTTATCAGCATCATATGCATTTTTTTAAATTCCAGACATGTCATGACAGATAAGAAAGAAAACATTTGCTAGCAGAGAAAGCACTGAATTTGTAGAACTAAAAATTAATTTTTGCTTATGATAGTCAACATTGTATTGTAAGAACTTTTATGAAAGGTAATGATTGTCCTTTCTTCAAACAGGAAAGTTTTGTAAATAATAAAGCATATCATCATATTAGTCTCAGAGCACAACTTACTAATTGCTTCACAAACATAGTTCCCAGAAATTAGTTTAAGCAGCTATATAGGTTAAATAAATAAACAGATATAGGGGCATGGGGAGTATCTCAGAAGTTAGATAGGAGCATAAGTTAATTTTCAGAACTGAAACGTGGTACAATTTCCTGTTGGATATTACCCAATGCCTGTGCTAACTGCTAGCAAAAAGTGGACTCTTGTTCTCGTTCTCTGCCCTCAACCACTTGTGTACAACCCTCCCCCTGCCTTGGGCCCAGGGAGCATGCTGATCTGACACAAAAAGAAACCCCAAATATCAAAACAAACCCCATCATCTTTCTGTTTAAGGACACATTAAAGCCATATTTCTCAAGTTATTTAGGGACCAGAGGCACGTATACGTGTGTGTAACTACCTTTCCAAACCCAGCCCTTGCTTGTCAAAAATTTGTAATGTCCAAATGAAGGATGAGAGTCAAACTTGATATCAAATGGCACATGTGTCTCAGGTATGACTACAGCTATTAGCGTTCATATCTAATATTCCAGCATCTCCTGCAGTAAATTATTCCCTGTAACTGAAAAGTAATTATAACAAAGTTATTGGGTTACTAGACTTCTAATGCTGTTATAATCGTTTTCATTATACAATTGATTTGTCACAAATGCTCATATTACAAATATTATTGACCTCCTGCCGTTGCTATAATGTAATTAAAGTTGCAGTTCAGCTTAACACATGGCCCTCCTATGCTGCTGGAGACACATCACAGACACTGCAAAGCATCCACAGAGTCACTTTTTGGCTCAGCAGCAGCATGATCCCTAAGCTAGACATTATTTTGCCACCTTTTCACTGAAATCTTACTTTCTCGGTACTTTGTCTTAATGTTTCAATACCTTACTCTGCTTCTTTGTTGAGCCACGCTTCATTTGCCTCAACTACATCATATTTCTCTTCAAGTATAAAACACAGTTCCTATTTTGCAGTTTTGCTTTGCATGCTTGCTACACTTGCACCAAAACCAAATTAGTTTCTGGTTTTCTTTGCCTGACATTTTTCTTCTCGATGAAGTAACAGCCCAATTAATTGACTTTCTAAGTTTTTTCTCATTGTTCAACTTCTGCTTTTTAACATAATTATTTTTCCCGTTCATTTCTCTCTGGAGATTTTGCTGAATCTATCTGAAAGTTCAGAAGAACAGACCGAAGGAAGTACAAATATACCATCAGTCTTATTTTAGCAGCACTCCCATCCAAAACTATTAAGCTAGCTAGATTTAGTACAGCATTCTTACCTTCAACAAGCTGTCGTTTTGAAATAACACAAGAGCTTTGTGAGTAACCTTTTGAAAATGAGAGTCTTAAAGTGTATGTAAATATATTGTTAATACATTTTATTCAAAGTTGCTATGTTCATCCAAATCTACCCAAGACCCATCTTTTCTTTGTTTTTCTTATCTCACAATTGCTTTGAAGTTTAACTGATTGAGGCTAAAGTGCCTGCTAGCAACAGGGGGTTAATATAGTTTGCATATTGACTTCTGAAAGTCTATGAGGGCATTAAACTATCCATCTGCCTACACATCTTATCCTGCATCTCAAGAGACAACCACATTTTAAAAGCTGTAGAGGATTAAAAACACAGGACGAAGGAATTTTTTTCCTTTGCCCCCCAATGGTTAACACTATTCTCTAAGACTAACCCAATATGATTAAGCATTAAGAAACTAGGGAAGAATAGTACTATTAAAAAAAAATGTCCAAAATAGTAAAAATTCTGCTCTGTAATGGTTAAAATCTATATTTTAAATTAGTAAAAAGGGAAGATGATATGAAGAACAAATAACGATGAAGAAAATAAATCTAAAATTCACAAACCATTAAAAAATTCTAGAGGAAAATCTTGATCAAAAGGAATAAAAAATAATAAATATTTTAGGGGAGCTGGATTCCTGGCATTTAAATTATTGCATTACTAAATGAGAAGGAAGGAAAGAACTAGAAGTTACGTAACATAAACATATATTGAAGAAAGGATGAATGAAACTTCATTGTCAGAAGGGAGATACAAATATGCAGTAAACCTTCAAAATTGTCTTTGTATTTAGATGTATTTCTTGCCTGGGCAAAAATCTGAAATGCCAAGTCACAAGTGGACCTACATCTGGTATGGAGAAAAGATTCCAGGAGTAGAATAGCAGCATCTGACTTGCTGCAGTTACATCAGCATAGATCAGGAGCAATTTCAGTGAAGTCAAAAGAATAAGAACAAATTTCCTCATTCCGCAGCCACGTAGATTCATAATCTATTTTCTGATAGGCAAAAAGAACATTAAGTAGTAAACACAGAGATTAACTTTAAAAGGCAACTTTCAGAATCAATGTTGTAATTCTTTTATATTCTGCACCTTATGTCATCATTTAAATCTTCCCAAAGATCTCCATAAATGATGAGTATTACACTCTAAGAACATATTGCCAGCTGTGTGACTATTTAAATCAGTGGATGTGGTCTGTAAACAGGTGAAAATCAATTGTCTCATTTATCCTGCAGACCACTCATTTAGATCACAAAAATAACAAGAAAAAATAGGGGGAACACACTTATGAAGCAACAGTTAAAATTTCTACCTTAAAACTTAATTTTATGAGTAAGGGCGACTGTATCTCCCAAAATAGTATAATCTGCTTATGAGAACCACCCATGCCAGAACATATATAGTAGTTCTGTAAACTTTGAGACAAAAGGAAGCATTTTATATAGCACCCACAGGCAGTCATGTGGAAGGAGCAAGATTGAATATCTTAGTTTCCAGAAGCTCTTACTTCTGTTCAGACGACATTATATAACTTCAACCATAAGGAAGAGTGACAGGAGATTCAATTTGACTTTCTATTTAAATTTTAAAAAAAGAAAAATAAAGAAGGTTTTGTTGTTACAATAACATGGGAGAAAGATAATACTGCCAGGCTACCAATGTCTAAGAGCTCTCCACAGGAAATTCACTCTTCAGAGCAAGTCAAGTCTAGTGGGCTGATGACGCTGCATGCAGGGAGGAGGAAGAGTTCAGACAGAGCCAAGCAAATCTACAAAGCATTTTTTTTCCAGTTTGGAGACAGAATTTTAACAAAATCTTCTTTCCATATTCTCTCTGGCATATCAGTGTTCTGCCTATGACTGCACAAATACACTTAAATCCTCTTTCTGAGGCATTAAATATGTCTCCACTGTGCTCCATTTGGAAGCAGTTTGGGAACACTGGCCTTAAATAAGACACAAAACTGAAGTTACAAGAGCAGGACTGAAAACAGAGACCTAGTTTAAACATATCCCAAGAGTGTCTCTTGCAAAGGATTCATCATTCATATACTGAGGCACAAACCAATGGTGCAAATCGTTAAGAAAATGCAAAGCACAATACTTATTAAAATTGTATTATTAATTTCATTCACATTCCTAGGATCCTGAAACACTATTTCTATCTTTGAAACTCAGCTGAACAAATATAAAGATACATCCATCTTCAACTCTGTCATAGTCAGAGGAATGACTATTCCCATACCACTTAAGTAACTGAAACAACTGCATGTTCAGTGTAACAGTAATTTTGAATTATAGATGCCATGATTTGAAACTAACTAGTTACATCAGCAATCCCTTCCTCTGTTTTCATCACTTGTCCATTAGTAAAAAAAAAATTAATTATGCTATTTTTTTAAAAAAGTAAAAATACAGATGATTATGCTACTACTGCTATTTTGTTGCTATTCTGAGTTTAATTGCAATTAACATCTTTTGGGAATATAGTTCTTCTGTGAAGAATGATACAATTAACTTTCACCAGAATGGTTAAGTAACTCTTTGTTACGCGATCACATCACTTCTGTAAGTTTTTCACACCACATTCATATACACATAACCCTTTCCATTTTCACACATAATACTAATGAGCACTCTAAAATATTGTGATTACAGTAGATCCATCATTTCAAAGAGGATGTATAGAGCAACTGACAGAGGGTTATTGATTTGTATCAGATGTAATTAATCACTCTGCCAAGTACAATTCTTTATTCACATGCTAAATTCAGGCTCAGTTGGCAATAACCACTCTTGACCAGGCTCCCATCAAACTCTCTGGTATGTGCTACCAGGACATCCATAAATCCATTATGTAATAACGTAAACATTTATAAGGAATTTGACGTTGGAATAAACACCTCATACAAAGCAATCCTCTAATATATTTAAAGGACAAAGCAGCAACTACAATGGCAGCAGAAACTGTAATCTACATTCCCATGACACTTTTAAGACAGGTTCTATGAAGTTCAACACAGGATTACAATCATTATTAGTAGCCTAATGATACTATATTAGAAGGTGTTAATGGCTGCCATCAAGGGAGCCCTGGCTCTAAATCCTAAGACTTCAATAAAGCCTGTGCTTGGCCAATTACACTCCTTTTGTTTATCAAGAAGAGCAACCAAGTCCCTCAGCCCAGCAGCAGACAGCTGTGACTCTCTGCAAATACAACACAAAGGGTATTTGTTGAAAGCCACATGCTGTGAATGTTAAAAATACAGTCCTGACAGGAAACAAATACTAAATCTTTATATCACACAGCTGAGAGGCATAGAAGTTTCTGAGCAAGAAAAATGCTGATGATTATTTCAGGAAAATATCTTACTTTCTATTGTCCCCCCTTGTGTGTGCATAAATTATGCTAAGTATAACCAGCCAGGCAAAAGAGATGATTATACCATTGATACAGCGTTGGTGCAGCCTCACCTTAAACACTGTGTGCCGTTCTCGGGCCCACAATTTAAGAAGGATGTGAAGGTCGTTGAACACATCCAGAGGAGGCCAACAACGCTGGTGAAAGGGCAGGGAGGAATGTCCTGTGAGGATTTTGGGGTTGTCTACTCTCTGCAGTTTCCTGAGGAAGGGATGTGGAGAGGGAGATGCTGAGTCTTCTCCCTCATACCCAGGGACAGGACATGTGGGAATGGATCAAAGCTATGCCAGATGAGGTTCAGACTGGACATTATCAAGTCCTTATTTACCAAGAGGGTGGTCAGACACTGGAACAGGCTTCCTAGAGGGGTGGTTAATGATCCAAGCCCCCCAGGGTTTAAGACACATTTGGACAAAGCTCTTAATACCATGCTTTAACTGTTGGTCAGGCAGCTGGACTAAATAATAATTGTAGTTCCCTTCTAATTGAAATAGTCTATTCTAATCTCAGGCAGATCACAACTTCAATTCATCAATGAAAAAATAAAATCAGTGAAACCAGAATCACGAGCAGCCTCTTGGAGACCACAATATCTTAGCAAAGAAGGCAAAGTATCTGAGATTCATAATACCAAATGTTACTTGTTCTGCCCAATCTAGATACTGATTCTATTTCTGAAGTCCTGACGTTCGACAATATGACATTTTATTAAACATTTAACTTAAAATAGAAAAGTCTTTCCTTGATCACCAGGAAAGCATGGCATGTATTAGCAGCATGGTAGTACAGAATGAAACTTTAAAATGGAGAGATTTCTTTGTTTGTCCCTGCCTCCATGCTGACTGTGCCAGGCTTCTGTTATAACCAGAAAGTGATACGCTTCTGCTAACATGAACCTATGCTTTTATCTTAACAATTTTATGGTGACATGTTGGAAGAAAACTCAGCAACAGGCAAAGAAAATTGGGCACTCTGCTCTTCGCCTACTCTGACTGATGCTCAAAAATGATCCATTTTTATATACAGCACATTGCAAACTCTAAAAATCAGCATTTGGTTGACTGCATCTTTGATGCCGGAATTGTGTGCCATCTCTCTAGACTGTGATTGTTAAGACTTTTCACAGGATCCAATATGAAGCACCTCCAATATGAAGCAATTAAGGATGCTGCTGGGCTCAATGTAATGAAGAAGGACAAAATGAAATATTCATGGTAGAAAGTGGTTCTAAAAGGAGGACTTAACAGATTTAAAACTAATACCACCATACCAAAGCTGGAGCTACAAACTGGTGGCAATCTGAAGCTTAACTACTGGGCAAAAGCAGAATTAAGTGCTGGCCAGTATGTAACTGATGCACTGGGATATAACAAATATTTTGTAATAAAGATGGCCTGTTAAGTCCCTGGAATAGTTCTATAAGAGATTTATCATCCTGGACATATGGCTAGAACTCAGTACATGTTCCCTTTCCATACACAAGGATTTAGTTTTTGAAGTAAAAAGCAGCACTTAACTTTACCATGTTAAAACAAACAAACAAAACCAAATTGTTGGCAAAACACAGCAGATAGCATGCTATAATTATAGATACTGTTTGGTAAGAGAGGTTTTGCTAAACAAAGTGCTTGGTTAATGATATCATTAATGAGAAATAATAGTATACTGACTCACACTTTATCTTCTTTCAAGAGACTGGCCAGCTTTCCAAGTGTACTTGAAATGGAGAAGGAGGGAACAATAATTCTGTAAGGCTGACATTACACTGAACCTCTTTGAAAAGCATTTAGCACAGTTTTAATTTCAAGAAACTTAAATATATTTGTAAGTAAATATTTTGCATTAACAGTAAAGTAAGCTTACAATCCTAGGTTATTTTGCTTTTGCAAGGAAACATGGTCAGCATCACAAGAGAACAGGACTATTTCACCAGTTGCAACTTAAAGGATGTCTGTCTGTTTGCCTCACTCACTGTTCTATCTCCTACACTCGTTCCCAACTAATTAGAGATGTGTTAGGACACTCCTGAGAAACACAATTGGTGGTTTCCACAATAAAAGTGTGTCATTTTATTCAGTGCTTTCTTTCCTTATTGTGTGCTTTCTGTGACATGGATCACATCAACTACTACTTTTAAGATGACTACTTCTGTTAAATGTCAAAATAAAGCAAAAAAATTACTTAATGTATTTGTCATTATAAGATACCTTATTTTATAATAAAAATATTTTTATTCCAAGTCAACCTGTAAGATCAACTATTACATTCTGAAATTCATTAAAGTGCAGGTATGCGAACAGAATACTTGTAAAAATTAATATTCAAATTTGACTGTGATCCAAGTCTTGCAATAATCCCAGTTCCCAACTGACCAATAAAATTATGAAAGAGGGAATTTTCTTGACCAGTACAAGAAATATTGGTGGTTCTGACCTGAAGCTAACCGACGTAAAAGGGGAAGGCTTCTACTGATTTCTTTCATTCTCATTCAGCCTAATCGTATTATTTGTTTTCTGCATAGATAACTCAGTTAAAAAAAAAAAAGAGAGAAGATAAAAACAGAAAGAAAAAAGAAATCTGATGCAGAAAACAACAGAAGTGGGACTAATTGAACAGCTTCAAGAGCACGTGGAAAAGCTCCTTGAAAAAAAGATTTCATCTCTATCTGCATAGAAGTAGAGTATCTTGGCACAAAGACTGGAAGATGGGGGCTGTTCCACTTCAACACCGGGTGAAAAGGAAGAGGTGGTGAATACACAGATGAAAGGACTCCAAGCCCTCTGCCTTATTTCACAACACTCTTTCCATGGAGCCCAGAATGTTGTCACATATCATGAGGGCTCATATTTATTTACGATAAAGTTGGACTTGTCAACTTGGATTGTATATAACGTATATACAATCGTATTTTGTTTCAGGCTGGAGTTTAAGTTCAGATTTTTTTTTGTTAGCATTGTTTTTTGGGGTTTGCGAATATGCCATATTATTTAATATTGCAGATCGAAAAGAACAGGAGAATGAGCTTGAATTTCCTCCAAAATGGTGGCAGAATGCCAAGAAGAGTATTTTGCAGATTTGGGGCTGCTGAGATAGGCTGGATTGTATACCACACAATAGTTTACCATTGGTCACTGCTTTCCCAAAAGAGAGAAAAAAGAAATTACATTGTCCTGGCAAAATGAACTGAAAAACTCCACCAAATCAATTAAAAAAAAATTGCACTTACTCCTAAAGTTTCATTATTTCAAGTATAACAAATTGATAACCATAATGCTTGCTCCAAAGCCATTTTTATAGACACTGGTTGCAAAATTATAAAATGAAAAATAGATGACCTCTAAGATCATGCTCTGTAAACAAGAAAAGAGAGATGGTGGGGGGGATCAATTGATTAAAATTATTTTCTCCAATGTAATTTAAGCAGTCCCATTTCTTACGTAAACTGTAATAAGTTTTTAACGTACATGGCTCTTAACAACGCTAAGTCATTAAGTACATCCTCCAATTTAAAGAAAGCTTGGAAGATAATATGGGAAGTCATCTGTCTATCTGTCACAATAAACAAGATTTTCTCTGGTGCCAGATGGAAGAAAGACCACAGAAGAGATCAATTTGCCAGGCAAACAAGTTAGTTTGCCAGGCAGAAGTGGTAAGTGAGTGGTAAGGCAGTTTCTCCAAGTCATCCATTGTTTTAATAGCTACATCTCTTAGGCAGTTTTAGCCTCTCTAATGCACCTGCCACAATTCAAGTACTGCAGACAGACAGGCATTCAGATCCTTGAAAACTGAGAACACGTCTGTAGAACACACAATAGCACCAAACCAAATAACCCTCTACCATCTGAACCAGCTCCAGCATGGGATGTGGCACAATCCCAGGGACAGAAAAAGATAGCGTGAGGTGACAAATAAAGGTAAGATTCAGCTTCTTCAAAAGGAAATGCACACATATTCTTGTGTGCTTGACAGACACTGCAGAAAGACCTCTGGTTTTCCTAATATATCAGCTCCTTGTTCTCCCAGAACCTCAGAAAAGGATCCTGGGTTTAAGGACTAAGGAACTCTGGTAACAGACAGCAGTGGGAGATTGCCTTTGAAAGACAGGCTCCGAGCTCCTGAGGGCACCTGCCATCAGTTAGAACAGACCAACAACAGGCCTCAGAAACCTGCTGTTCCCTTTGGCTATGAAGGTGTGCACTAACTCAAAGGATGGCACGGCAAGGTCTCATTCTGCAATGAGAAGTATGAAAGGGCTGCTCACCATCCTGCTGCACAAGAGAAACTGCAGTGCTGGGAGGGAACGTTGCTTTTGTGCTTCTTTCTGCTGGTGAAATATCAGCACTGGAAGAGCCCATTTGTGAGGATGAATGACTGAAGAAGGGTAAGAAGAGTTTCAATGCCAGCACTGGAATGCAGCCAGTACTGTCCTTGAAATCTGCAAATGGTTCTAGGAACAGTGACAAAAGCCAGCTGGTGCTGCTCAGACATGTAGAAAACTAAACCTGCAGTGTTTGCTGACAGCAGTCCACAGCCACAGACAACTGATTAGTCAAGAAGAACGTCACTTACCTGACAAGATCCCCTGGTGACTCCTGATACTATGAGATCTTCAGTCATAGGAAAGCTTAGGTACAGCACAGTGGCAAGATGACAAAAAGGACAGCAATCTCCTTACTTGGTTCAAGAGATTTGCACTAGAAGATTCTGGGGCTGCCAGAGGCAAGATCAAATGGTCAAAACTGAACACATCACCTCCCTGAAGGGACAGTTCTGGAGTCTGAGCTTTACACACAATTTATCTGAGACTTGAATGTCTTGCACGCATATATAATTTCTCTCATGGCCAAGGTATTACAGATTGTGAATGAAGATGACCAAGTACAACCACCGTGAGCAGCACACAATCAGGAGGAAGCCTCAGGTCCAGGTAGGTAGATAGCAAACAGCACAAAACACTTACTGCTCTACTGAGAAAGAGTTTCACAAGCAGAGTGCTCATTTCAGGTGGGCAGGAGAAAACAATTGAAGCCACATCCTCTACATCTTATATATGTACATGCACCAGGAAGAAAAAAGGAACAAAGACACGTAGGGTGAGGGGTGACCCAAGAGATTAGAAAAAGGGAAAAAAACAACTATCCAGTCTAAAGTAATTAGGCACAAATATACTCATCATTAGAATGAACACATGGACACAAATTAAAATTCTACTCCTTAAAACAGCATGCAGGCACCATAAAATGGATTCACCACTCCAAAAGAATATTGCTCCAGCCCCCTGGTTAACAAATGTGGACTACTGCTGAGATGTATCATTTAGCTATCTTTTGGAGCTCTGCTACCTTGGGTGGTTAATTGGTTAGTGCCATGACATAATTGTGCACAACTGTTCAGTGTAAAATCCTCAGTTACTGGAATAGAAAAGTTTTTAAAAAAAACAAAGATAAACACCAATAATTGTTTTAAAATATGTTGATAAAATGCTTTTGCTTCCACTCCACTGAGCAGATTTCTGCCTTTCTTGTCTGCTGCAAATTTACCCAGCATGTCAGTTTTGTGCATGTGACAGTCTTTTCTTTGACAGAAGAAAACCTTAGAAATGCAAAGAGACAACAGTACATTCTAGTTGCTGAAGTATCAAAGAATTTTTCTTTGTTGAGATTCAGAAACTGTTTCCCATATTTATTTTAATAACCCACAATTTCCTTCCCAGTCTCAGATTTTGAACTTTTAATTAATCTAGTAGCTGTAATATGCTTTTGAGGGATAGTTCCACTGCACAGACACCCTCCATGAAGAAAAACATTCAAAATACAAACGCACTAAGTAATTAATTGTTGAAGAAGATCTAAAGCTACAAGAAACTGTATGTGTTGTTGCACTGTGGAGGTGAACAGGCAGACAGAATGAATTACCAAGGGACCACATTTAAACACTTGTTCTTTGCTAGCCAGTAGTGAGAGAAGCACACCAGGGCAGTGGCACTGCAGTCATCAGTGCTACTGCCTGGATCTGTGCACACGCTTATTCTGAATTAAGTTTCAGAAAGTCAAATATACAGAACGCTGTGGAAGCTCACAGAAAATTGGAGCAACTGTTCAGCATACTAGCTATATGACATACAAACCCTTCAATGTGTTCACTTCAATGTGTTAAATGCTTTTTGATACTGACATTTACATCCCTGGACAATCAAGCATTGCCTAAGAGATGCTGGCATTTTCTTTGGTGTTAAACCACTGTCCTGAGCCTGTTCAGTAGAGAGAAAGTTGGTATCTTTCTCTTTCTACCTTCTTGCAGCTCTAAACCTCAATGGCACCCTGCTGTTTTTCTTTCACACATTTAGTGATTGATGCAATCACTTTAACCTCTTCCGATGGAGGCAATGGTTTACAGCACCCAACCATGATTTCTGTTGCTGCAAACCAGTTTTGCAAATATACAGTACCTTCAAAACACTGTGTGCCTGTAAAGGCAAGAGATGAGCATATGCATAGGAAATAGAATACATAACAAGAGAAAAAATAAAAGTAAATTAACTTTATGGACTATATGGTCATTTAAAGAACAACTGATATCAGAACTGCATTCTCACTAACTCTGAGCTCTATTTTGGCTTTCTTACTTGTTGGGAATTTCCATTCCTGCTAGGACAAGTTTTGTGCACTATAAATGAGACTGCACACAGAGAGATCTTTGCCAATGTGATATTGCTACATAGCTAAAAAGCAGTAAAGCATATGTAGTTTCTTATTTGTATTACAGTCCTCATTGTTGGTTTACATTTGCTAGAACTTAATTAAATGCAAAGAGAAGTTGATGATTTCTGGTGCAGCAAAAATTTTATTTTTTCAAAAAATATTGCTACTTCATCTAAGTTTATAGTGGAATAGTTGGCAGCTAGTTCTGTAATCAAAGCATATAGTTAGTTTTTAAGATGTGGAATCTGTTATACTTCATTAGATATTCTGTACACAGTTTTTCTCCATCAACTAATTCATACATAGATTAGGGCTGGTTTATTAGGTTATTACATATTTTATATACGTAAAAATATCTTCAATCTGAAGGAAGACAACTTACAGTTAAAAGCAAGACGAAAATTAATCTGATTAATTTGAAGTTATTTAAGTCACAATAAAAACGCAGCCAAAAAGAAAATCTCACGCCAAGATTATTAGCCAGCAGTGATCCTACTACAACAATGATGGTAAAATGTGCCCCCAGAGAACTAATATACTCATAGGGTATTGAGTGATTTTTAGGTCTTCCTTATCCAAGTTAATCTGATTTCCTTTTTTTTTTGTTGGTTTGGTTTTTTTTTGTGGTGTGTTTTTTTTTTTATTCTATGCACAGTTAGTCTGCAATGCATCTTGATGCTCTACATTACTGGCTTCTACAGACAGTTTCCAGAACATGTTAATGTGTGTTCTGGAAAAAAAGAAGCAGTTATAATATGGACACTGGAAAAGGTAGAAGACTCTGTTCAACTTTGGAAGAAACTTCAGTTGGCCACATGTGAATTATCCATCCTACATGTTTTCTGTGGGACATACATCTTTTTTGGGGGAAAAAAAAAAAAAGGGAAAAATTTAAGTTTTAAGACAAATTCAATTTTCCTAATAAGAGTCAGATCTGAAACCACTGTAAGCAGAGGAAGGGGCCTCCTCCTCAGGCTCTCATTCCCCCTCTATGAACCATGGCTCCCCTCCACTTTCTTCCTGCTCAGACTGACCTCTTCTCATCCATGACCCTTTCTCCTCCTGCTCTCCTGTGGCTCCACCACACAATTGCTGCTCTCCTTGTCTCCTCACCACAGCCTGCTCACCATTCCTCTCACTCCCTCTCCATTTTGCTGCACCACCGTGCCTTTCCACAGAGCGTGGCCTAACAGCACCTGCCCTCCAGTTCGGTTCAGTCCCTGAGGTAAATTGAGGTTTTGTATGACTGAATACAACCAAACACCAAAAGTTATTGGATAAATAAATACATCCCTGAGGACAGGGACATACATGCCCAAGAGGGACTCTCAGCCCTCCTTTCTGAGGCCTTTCTGAGGCCTCCCCATGGAATGCCTCTCCCCTGCATGGAACCTTCTAGAATCTTCCGGGCCCTGCCACCCTCTGGGCACACCAGGCCACCTGCCCTGGGAAACATATCCCCTTTTTCAAGGCAAGGCATGGAAAAAAAAATAAAATAACACCCTTCTC
>JAOXNG010000002.1:5673000-5688284 GCA_028566535.1 Scolopax minor
TCTTTGGTTAATGTTGCCTTTTTGTGGTCTGTTGGGATTTTAGTATTCAGAGGATGGTGAGCATAACACCAGGAAAAGGGATTGAAACTAGTTAGTGTACATATAGCAATTTTACCTGTATTATTTATTACCAGGTTATACTTATGTATGCGACATTGATTTATTTTGTTTTATTTTTCTTGTAGTAAATGGATGTGGACTAGTAATGATTCTTCAATTAGGGTGTGAGGGTTTCTATTATACTAGCAATAACTACTTCACTTCATATATAAGGTGTGTTTCCTTTTTGCAGACAATAAGATTTTGAGTATAACAATGCAATTTGGACACACCAGAACCAAAACACAAGAACCTACAAGGAATAAGTCTTCACACTTGTCCAGATTATCAGGTCAGCTTTCCAATACTGGAGCAAGGGCTTACAGCTTTTACTCCTTTCATGATCTCTTTTCTTTAAACAACATGGAGAAGCTGACTGTAACAAATCAGGTATATACCTGAATATATTATCTGTATTTCTTTATTTTTGAGTTTTTTTAGGAAATTATTTCTCTCATATAAATTTCCATCATGAATCAAAATTGCAGGAATTTTTGAAAACAGAATTATCTCTCTTAAGATTTTTCCCTCTAAAGATTATTTTACTAGTAATATCAGCCAATAAAACATAACGGAAAATTCTTTATCGAACTTTCTTGCCCTGATTATTTGAAACAGTTGATGAGATGTTTACAAAATCAATACACTTATGTCAATGTATCTACTATACTCCATTACTGACAATTATAAATATAACCATCTAGAAAACTCCTTCCAATTTTGCTATCCTATAGAATTTAATATGTGATTTTTCAGAAACTAAGCAAAAACTGTTTGGTATGTGAAAAAGGAGGGAAGTAAAGCAACAAGCAGGAAATCACCCCTATCTGGCAAATGATATCTGAAACCTATGGCTTAATAATAATTTGTTATCCTGTATCTTTGGAAACACATAAAATCTGAACATTTTGATGATAGCATATAACATAAGGCATGGCTTGTTATATTTGTACTACTATTACAATGGGATCAGATTTTAAATGTGATCTGAATAACTCCTGCCTGAAAGGCTCCTTATTGACAGGAAGCTCTTCTTGTCCTTCTTCCCCTGCTGATTCTACTTAATGGAATAGTGAAAATTAGAAAGATCACAAGACAAAACTGAGAGCTTGCCTAGTAATTAGATCTCCTGGAAGTCCTTCATGCTTTACTTTAGTAAGTTACAGGCTATCACTATCCCTTTTATTTGCCTTTTACCCATTTGAGCAAACATTTGTTTCTGCCCATTTACAAGCATTGTAATCCCCATAGTTACAGTTTTCTGTAAACGTAATGGCTAAAAATCAATAGTCACTATAATTCTTTTGAAGTTCATTATAAGTTTCAGCACAACCCAAACTAGCTAAGATCCCCTGGCTGCAAAGACTTGAACACATGAATAAATCTACACAAATGAATAACTATTTTGAGGTCAATGCAATTTTTCATGAGTGTGAAGAAAGTTTCAAAGAACTTTTTATATGCCAAAGATTAGGAATGAAGTAACAGTTTTCCTGGGAGAATTAACACTTAAGTGTATTCACTACTATAGTTTTGTTCTGACGTGTTTAGTGAGAAATGTTTAGCTCTTCATAAATTTCTACACTCCTAAAATCCCCCCCCCATCCACCTTCCTCCTTAATAACACCTCCTATAAAATATCTAGGCACTTCTTCATTCAAAACCCTAATGCTCTCAACATTGTAATATTATCTCTCAAGTGTCACTAAGGAGCCTCAGTTATCTCTTTACATTGTAGGAATACCATGTGTGGCATTCAAATGTGTATATGTGCTACATTTTTAAACTAAATAAAATTATTTTCCTTATCTATAAATTTGTATTTTCAAACTGGGGAAATATTAAAAAAAAAATCCATCCTCATTCTTGCCACCAGCAGATGGGAAGCAGAAAACACCAACTTCTGCAGCACAATTTCCAAAGGTTTTCTAAGCTCATGCCATTTTTTTGGTTCTTAAACAAACATGTCCTCAAAATGTACTATGGAATCTCCAAGGAAAGCAAGCATCCTACACATACTAACAAAATAGTTCATGTTTCTGTTGCCTTTTCTAGATTTGCTGAGCAGCAGCAAAAAGGAATTGGCAGCACCAATCAGGTCCTGCTTGGAGCCTGGGAGGCAGCAAGAAAACTCAAGAATTGTGTCAGTACTCCCTCCAGAAACCACCAGGTAATTCTACTCAGTGAGCCTCTGCATGCTGTCTTTTTTCCCTGGCAACATTATCCTTTTGCATGAGTCTGCCAGTGAAATGAAGGCTTTGGGGGAAAGCTGAAATGACAAGTTAAGTTTCTTAGCAATGCTAAAGGCTTCTGAAATAGGTGGATGCCTTACATGTATGCTGTTGTCTCCCAACACTTTGCATATCCTACACCCAGCCAGGAACTTAGGTTCTCCAAGAATCTCTTTAAAGCAGTACAATCGCTGTTACCAGTTTTATAAAATACCTTGTTTTCATCTGATTTGCAGGTGTCAATGCATATTTTTTATGCTCTATGAAATAAAATTATTTTAAATGCCTTCTCAAACACTGAGTTTGTAACTACTACTTTATCTCATATATTTTACTACATAGTCTTGTTCTTTTACAATTGACTATGACAAAGTGGGGAACATTAGGGATTACTGCTATGAAGAATATGGCACATACTTAAGCACCTTTGCTTCCCTTTATTATCCTTTCAATTTGGATACCAGCCTATCACCTTAAGGTGCTCCTAAGTCCAGACAAAAAAAACGGTTGGATGACTCAAGCTATCAGACCTACATAAGGTTTCACAAAAGAAGAGCTCTTTCATATGGAAGTGGAAAACATCCAAAGTTACAGCAGGAAATAACTTTTAAACCTGTGAGAAAGATATAATTTCTAACATTCCAGGTTACAAGGCAGCCTCAGTTGAAGAAGAGTCAGGATGAAAGCTCTTTGCAAAGATTTTCCATAATTCTCCAGTTCGTGATTGTATTCCCCACACAGAACACACCAGACTGCCTGGACCTCTATGCCATGGCTGGTCCAAGCCATGGCAGCCTGTCTAGCCACAGACTACTCAACTCTGAGAATAAACAGACCAACTGTCAGGTGGGATTGTTTTTCTTTCCCCTCCAGCATAGCAGCACTGATTGAGTTTTCCCTAAATTATTTGGTGTGGGATGAAGCCAGTTTACATAGGCTAATGGAAATTACCTGTGCAGGATGGAATGCCATATCGCTGCCTGAACAAGGCTCTTGAGAGGCAGGAGTATTCTATGAAGGCCGTGTAAACAAAGTACTTCACAATATCTTGATCTTTTTTTACCACTTTGTAGTTGTATATAATCAATATACCTCTATGACAAGGACTAAAAAACGTGACTGTAAATGTTTTACCGGCATCATATACCATTCTACAAGTGCCATTACAGACCTAAGTTTTTCACAATGCCTCAGAATATTGTTAAAAAGTTATTTTTCTGAGTATATTAAAGAACATAATGTACAAAGAGATTAAAATTGAAGACGTAAAATACTAGGTTTCTGAAGTAAGAATAAAAGCTTTTAAGGCTAAGAGAATAAATTAAAAAAAAAAATTACAAAAAGCAATTCCAGAGCCAAAGTTTCTATTTTAAAAAAGTGACAAGCATTTAATATGCATGCCTTCCAACAAAACTTACACTCTAAACTGCTTGTCAGTTTTGAAAAGGGAACTCTGTATTATAATTTTCAAAACCACCAGTCAAACAACTGACACATATCCTTACTTTTAGTATCAGGAACTATTTACTACTACTCTGCATAGCAGTTTTTGAAGGTCTGAAGATCCTCAGAATTTTACTAAGTCAGGTAATTACTCTTTGTCATAGTGAAGATCAGGTCAATATGCTGGGAAAATCCTCCCACCCTCAATATTTCATGAGGTTTACTACAAGAGAGCCACTGTTATAAAATCATTAATAAATTAATTCCAGAAATTACCAATAAACCCATAGAAAATGCTAAAAACTAGGCTTTACATTGACTATTGCTATGATACTTTGTGTATTTATATCTCAGAAGATAGCACAAATGCAAAGAGGCTCACTCTTCTTATTCTGACAATGAAAAATCTCTTATTAGAAATGACTGAAGGAGTAACAGGAGAGAAAGAATAAACTTTAGACAAAACTGAAGACAATCTTACAGCATGATATATATATATATATATACACATTTTCACTGACTATGACTCATGTTGCTTTATGCTATGAAATTTTATCTTATAACCACTTCAAAGTAGTCAAAGTCAGTCAAATATAGTTCAGTTCTTATTATCCTGCATGCAATCCAAAGAGATTTTGGTACATAATAACAGAAACTGCAATTTGTAGGACACCGATTTCCTTAAAATTAAATTTTCTATGCAGTTTGAAAGACAGCCTGTAAGACCAAAATTATTAAATTTATTAATACAATTTTTAAATTATGCTTACTCTTACTGATGAAAGGGAACTGCATGTCTGTCAGTTCTCACACTGTCAAAAAACAGTTCTTGCATGGTCTTCTGTCCAAAGCCTCTTACAGCCTAACAGTACTCTTCAATGTTTTCCTGGTAAAGGTTTGTTTTATATCCAATTCAAAAATTTTATACTATATAAAGGACTTCACTTTTCACCACACTGAAATAGAGAGAAGTCTGCCTTTCTGCTCTCATAAAGCTTTAACTATTTTCACTGCTATGCTATTTCAACAAACTGAGGTTTATCAACAGCAAAGGACTTGCAGACTGTAGCTAGAAGAGGCAATAAACCACCCAAAAAACCTCCCTGAGAAATATGAAGTGCATGAGCAATGGAAGTCTAAATTGCACTGGCTTGTCTGGGCTGCTTGCAGGATGCAGCCTGACCAGACTCATTTGTTGTTTGAGGCCTGGAACACCATTCCATCTCCAGGTCTCTGTGAGGCAGTTGGAAGGGGGCAGATTTCCTTCAGAGGCTTTGCACAGGTGCAGGGGGGGCTCTGCAGTGACCAAGAGCACTTTGACTTCCATACCACTCCTTGGGCACTGTCCTGTGGGCTGGAAGTGATCACAGGAGTGAGGAGCAAACCATCAGCAGCTTCCTGCTATGCAAAATAAAAATAAAAATAAAAATCTGCTTTCAATAGCCTTAAGTAACTTGCTCAAACTTGAATGGAGCTTCAGAAAGTTTATGAGCTTTTGGACATAGAGTTTCGGTTAGAAGATAATGACTCCTTCACTTCTCATACCACCACAGGAAAGCGATACAAGGCACGGCACAGCTCAGGAGTGGGGCTTTTGTACCATCCAGAGCTCAACACATGCACAAACACCCACATATAGTGGTTAGGTGACAGTACAAGCCATTTTTCATGTGGGTGAAAAGATAGAAAGACTTTACTCAGGAGCTAGGGGGGGTAAACATGTTTCATGATACTTAATGATCTTCAAAGAAACTTAGTTAATACGATGACATCAGCCTCACTTCATCAGAGATGTCAGACTGTCTCAAGCTGCTACAGTCCAGAAGAGAAAAGATAAGATTGTTTCAAATGCTAAATTTCGATTCTAGTCTAGGCTCCAAAATCTTAATAGTTTAGAAAAGCAACCTTCCAAATCCACTGACCCAGCATTTGGCTTCAAATGAAGACACTTCAAAAAGTCCCAGACATCCTTGATATGCTGTACTAAAATTTTTTAAGTTGACTTTCCTCAGAAAAGCTGCCTAACCTTTCCTAATTTGCAGTAATTGTCTTATTTCTTCCTTTGACTACATGTATTGTCTAGGTGTTGCTTACAATGCTCATCATTATTAACCTCTTGTGCTCCACAGCGTCTTGACACAGCAATTCATTGTGCAATAAATCATTTCAAAACATTAGAGGCACAGAAATGTGGCCATCTGTGGTTTAGCATTCTTTTAACCCATAAGCTTCAGATTTCCAACTACAGTTCACGCTCCTGGAAGCTACAAGGTTTTAGTTTCACTTGCATCTCACCAGAAGAAACCCAGATATTTTCATCAAAGACACAGAATATAAGAAAGCAGGATCTCCAAGGTAGTTACAGAGTAGCTGAGAATGCTGCTAAGCAGTAAGAATTTAACACTCAAAATGTCTGGGCAACCGAGTTGTCTCAAGAGCAACAATTCATTTTAAATGCAATCCTACTTTGAAATCTCTTGGCTACATCAACCAAGATATGAAAAGGCTACAACACATAAAGGTTTAGATGCCACTCAGAACTAAGTGCCTTAGTGAATCGCTCCTGTTAAATCATTTTGCTTTTATACCACTCCCATCAAGCCTCAATCTGGCTGAGCTGCTTTTGAAAGCAGTCATCTTAGAGCTAGCAGTAGGAACTCATACAGATATTTTCATAAAGGTATTTTACTTGATTTTCAAAATAAGACACGTCACAATCAGAAAACAATGATATATGAAAACAGCAAGCTACAATATTTCTGTTTACATTTGCAAGCAAGACTAGATGAAATATGAAACGCTTCTAGTCCTCAGTGTAAACAACTATTTCATACATTTTAATAAAGATACAAGATCATCCAAGCAATGGATAACATGGGAAAATTGGAAAGTAAAATGCATGACATTTCAAACAAGTGAAAAGGCATTGACATTTCATTCAAAGCTCTGTCAAAGAAACCCTCTCAAACTGTCAATTATTTTGTGTACTTAAAAAAATTATAATCAGCAAGTCTTTGGTTTACCAGATCAGTTCTACATAGAGAAGGCTCCATTTAGGAGCTTTAGGAGTCCTGCTTAACATTCATTTGACAAATATAATGAGGGAGCCATTATACAAACTGTTATACCAAGGTCCTGGCCTGTTTGCCTTTCTCTTTTCTTGCCTACCTTCTCTAAGCATATCATATGAATAATTTCCCAAGTTAAACAAATTGCCCTTACCAGCTTCACTGTATACAAGCTGCTTCATGAAAATTCCAACTAGATAGCAAAATATTTCTTCATGTCACACTCATGTTCTTCTGATACAATTAATTGATTTTCTTCTGAAAACGTACATTTTTATAAATGTTGACTATGTGGAAATACCTGCTACTAACATTACAATTACTTGTAGAAAGAGGCAATTTTACCATGATATTAAGATAGTTTATGAAATAAAAGTAGTCAAGACTAATCATGTTACTGTGCAAATTTGTACACCTGCCTCAAAATATTCACAATACACCGGTGCAATACAAATATCACAAGAGAATGTCACAGGTAATAATCTCTAGCAGCATCCTCAGCTTGTGCAATACAAATATCACAAGAGAATGTCACAGGTAATAATCTCTAGCAGCATCCTCAGATAAGCCATCGGAACAGCAGACAATTTGCTTTTACTGTTCTGGAATGGTCAGATTGCTCTGTCTATTATAAGAAGTTTCTTAAAATTTCTTCTTTTATACACTAATAAAACAAAGTGAGTATCACTGTAATACCTAAATTGCCTTTGGTATCCAGGCTAAAGATGCACTAGATCCTTGATTTCCATACTGATTTTGTTCATGTTTTTAAACCAAAAACAAATACACACACTCTTATATCACTGTCCCTAATCTAACAATTACGACAAGGCTATCTGTAAATATGTTGTCTCCCCAACAACAATCTCACCTAATGCATCTCTTTTTTCTGGTTGTTTCTGACCAGGTCAGTCTGTACACAGTATGATTGGTAAGCCCTCACCTTAGCTAATTCCCCCCACGCCACGGCATTGAGTCCCCGACATTAGGTCCTCCTAACATCAGGAACGCCTTTACAGCCTGCTGCATAAGAGGGAAATTTCCTTCCTCAGCTCCTCTTTCACATATCTGGAGGAAAAAGAGGGCTCTGCTTTCAAGCAGCTGAATCTGCACCCCCAGCACCATAAATACATGGATATGTTCTGCCAGAAGAGATGCTTATGTCACGGTGTATGACACTTTTGGCAAGTCAGCTCATGCTGTGCTTCCGGCTACTGCAGAGACATTTCAACCAGTTCCAGCTTGGGTATCTTTGTATTACACCACAGTCATTTTGCTGGAAGCCATTAGGTGACTTGGATTTTGGACAGGATCCAGGCTAAAACATGGAGCAGGCAGGTAGCTGGTCTGGACCCTGTTGCCACCGCAATGGAAAAATAGAGACCAATTCCACAAGTTGTCATTAGTGAAACTGTACCCATGTCGTTCACTTCCTTATAGATATCTGCACTTTTCTGCTTTTCTAAACATCTTGGGCACTTATGAGTTCAAAACATGACATTGAAATGTTAGTAAATATACATCACAGAAGAGAGAACACAGCCACACCATTTCTCATATACCTAATAACGTAAGATTAGAATACATAAACATGTAACACCCATTTGCTTGCTTGCTCTCTTAGATTTGGACAATAACTGCATCTCTCACTGTAAACCAGCACCCTTCCCATGGTCACTACCAGAGCTGGTTTTCACCTCCTGTCCTCATGCTGCTGTGCAGGGCACAACAATGAGAGAGACAAGCTCTGAGCACCTTCCATTCACAAGCAAAGACACTTTGCTGTATACCTAAGGAAGGTGTTACCATGTTTCTGCATGTTGTCAATGTCATTGCAACAACCTCCTACTGTCAACTGCAACATCAGGTGCAGTAAGCCATACCATAACAGTGGAAGACAGTTGTTGAAAAAAGACTGGATTAGTGTACTCAAGCACTTGGAACACTACTCTATCTGGGGAGAAAGAGAGCTCTGATTATCTGAACAGACAAATCGTTATCAGGTTATCAAGAACTCTTGTCTGGGCACTTGTCTTTGCAATTGGCCCAAGTTCACGTAGTAACCGAAGAGCACCTTTTGCTGCTGCTATATTTCCATTTTCCTTCTGGACACCATCTGAGTCAGTCCCAGAAGACTTTGAAAAATTCATTCCCTTAAACCCTATTATCACTTTGGGCTCTCAGCAGTTGAGAGTGAACTGTGGAATCAATTGCCTCACAAACTCTCACTACCAAAGCATGCAGATTTGATTTGGCCCAGATCAGTCTAGTTAGGGACTGAGCTGCCTCACGCAGCTGCTGAAGCTTATTGCAAGCCAGTCTCTGCACAGCTGTCAGATTGCTTGAGTACCCTGGCACAAAAGAACCACCACAAACCTTCTACAAATACAGCATCATATCAAAGATCAGCCAACTCTTGCCCATCTCGCTGTCAACTTCCAAAACCAGATTCTCAGTGGGACCACAAAAGGCACAAACTCAAGCACTGTTTGGGGGTGTTGTTGGATGAGAAGCTCGACATGAGCCAGCAATGTGCACTCACAACCCAGAAAGCCAACTGCATCCTGGGCTGCATCAAAAGAAGCGTGGTGAGCAAGGGTGATTCTGGTCTGGTGAGATCCCACCTGGAATACTGTGTCCAGCCCTGAAGTCCTCAGAACATGAACCTATTGGAATGGATCTAGCAGAGGGTCATGAAAATGATCAGAAGGCTGGAGCACCTCTCCTATGAAGATAGGTGACAGAATTGGGGTTGTTCAGCCTGGAGAAGAGAAGGTTCTGAGGAGACCTTATAGCAGCCTTCCAGTACCTAAAGGGGGTCACAGGAGAGATGGGGAGGGACTCTTGGTCAGAGTGTGCAGTGATAGGATGAGGGGTAATGGTTTTAAACTGAAAGAAATTGAACTGAAAGAGGGGAAATTTAGATGAAATATTAGGAAGAAATTTTTCACTCTGATAGTGATGAGCCATTGGAACAGGTTGCCCAGAGAAGTTGTGGATGTCCCTTGCCTGGAGAGACTTAGAGCAACCTGGTCTGGTGGGAGGTGTCCCTGCCCATGGCAGGGGGATTGGATCTCGATCATCTTTAAGATCCCTTCCAACCCGAACCATTCTATGATTCATTCTATAATTCTATGAACTCAGTACCAGAAACACTTCATGAGAAATTACCATATCTAAGAAAATGAAGGTAGAACAAACACGTGTCTTTGACACTAAGATGAACTGCCCTTTGGCCACAGTTTTAAATGTTTATCCTCTTACCCTAGACCTTCTATAAATAGCAATAGTGATGGATTCTCCAAAATCTAGAAAATAAACACACTGTGCATGCACACTAATGGTCCCTCCAGGGAAGTCCTTTGTCTGACAAAAGTCCTCCTGCCACTAAGTCACCGTCCTTGCTCCCCCTTAGATATCGTAAGTGCTCACAACAGTGTGGCAAACAGCAAGATGGAAGAACACTGAGAATGGCAGGTATCTTCATTGGCAATTACAGACGTGGACAAAACCTCAATGAAGTCCGTTTTGTTGGAAAGACATAACTTTTTAAACAAGGTTATTGTACCATCAAAAACAGATGAGCAATAAGACCCACTTCTAAAATCTAACCATGCAAAATAGGTAATCTCTAACCTTCACTTAATGCTCTTCACTTAATGCTTAACAATGCCTGATTTCATTGCGATTTTTTTTCCTCTAAAATAGTAAACCATAAACTCCCCAACAAATTAAAACAATTAAGAATTTAAGTGAGCACTAAGTCAACAAATTGGTGATACAATCATGTATTTTCAATTAGATATTCACAGTCTGCAAGCGAATTTATTTAGGCCAATGTATCAGCATCATCAACAAAAATATTCATCATCATTACCACTTTCATCTGGCAGAAATTAGTAGCAGATGCTATGGAACTTTTCCATGTTTATATTCATAGATGCTTGACATTCCCCCATTGAGTTCAAAATAAGAAAACACAATGAATAATAATCCCACATTCACAGAACACTATTTTGAATCATAATCTGCACCTACTTTCAAGTCAGATCTCAGACTGCAGCAGCCATTGCTTTTCAGACTCAGTATTCAGCAAGACAATTTGCCGCACGTAAAGGATGTGAAACATTAAAATAGAATATTGGCTTGCAGTTCAATTACTGCCCAATCACTAGAATTATTCCTAGGCAAGTATGATTTGCATAAACACCATACCCTTTCTCCACACCACGAGTAAGAAGTATCAGTCCTTCTACTATGTAGTCCACTGATAACCAGCAGTGTTAGATTTACTTGTATAGTAGATGTTTAAATTATGTACAGCAAATTCTTCTAGCACAACCACACAAGTACAAACATTTATTCAGTAATGATAAAAATAGTGATTCTGTGATTTAAAAAAACAACCAAACAAAACACCACCAACACCAAAACAAAACCAAAACCCAAGACACAATTAAATGACCCCATTGGCTGCCCAAGCTGGAAGGGCAGGGAGGCAGCTTCTCATATGTACCTGCAAGGGAAACAGGGAAATCTGTTAAATTTAAGAATCAGATGGTGAAACTGAAACTTCTTAACATACCTACAGATTCCTTTTGCTTTCATGTGACTTTATTGTCCAAGAACTAAGCCCACTGCAAGTGGCTTTTTTGCTTTTCTTCAAAGTGAAGGAATAAAGTGTGGCAGGCAGGAATGCAAACCACAAGCCTTAATTTTGATTCTCTTCTAAGCAGACAGGTACACTTACCAGCATCCTAAAAAATGCAATACTTCATAGCAACAAAGAACTAGAGTAGCTGGCAGGGATGCTAATAGGAGTCACAGTATCAACAGCATCACTCTGTCAAGGAGGTAAAAGGAAAGCCATGGTGCCTTAGATAAAATGCTACCAATTCTGGTCTATGGATAGCAAAGTACTGAAAAACTTCTGATATACCCTTAACTCCTCTTTCACAGTAGACAGTACAAACAGAGAATCAGATCAAAAGATAGCATTGTCCAAAAATATAGGCAGACAATGTAAACTGGTAATAAGACTGAAATATTCATGCAGTGTTAGTCTGTGAAGCATCTGTTTGGTCTACCAGGTAAAACACTAGCAAGGAAAAACCCACAACATTGCAGCATTCCCTCCCATTTACAACTGAAAAAGAGAGTAATACATCTATTTTCATCTTACTGAAATCCTGTATTTCCTTTAAATTACAGATTATTATATTTTTACTTAAATACAATGAGGGGAGGATTTGAATTTAGGTATGATTGTAATTACAAATAATTATAATTATAAATCTGTATCTGGAGTTAAACATTCCTGTGAATAGATGTAAAATATCACATCTACTGAAGTAGACGAACAGTAAAGTATCTGATATAACGAAAATGGGATAAGTATCAATAAAACAGTTCAAAAAACTTTATTGTATGCATATGTTTAAGTACATTTGATTATTTAGACTATACCTGTAGTTATAATTTTGAATTAATGGTGAATAAGAATATTTGGTAATCCAACATAAATTGTGACTGAAAATTGGGAACACACAGGGCTTTTTTTGGTTGGTTTGAGTTTTTAAAATAAGAACAACCCCACAAAAACTGTAAACACACTCTCCTTGCAAGCATCACTTGACTTCCTGCTCAAAGTGAAGAGCCTCTGCTCCCATCCCACATTTGGGGCTGAATCACTCTGAAGGGGGCAGTGGTTCATTAGGAGAGCAGCAGAAAGGTGTACCTGCTGCCAGTGTTTTAATCACTTCTGTGTCCCAGGCTGGCAGTGCTCTCCCTCATGTTAACATTTCCCTGGGAAATTTACACCTATTTTGTGAACAAAAAGCCCAGAAACACATCCCACAACCAAAGAGCAAACTGAAGGCACCATTCTGTAACTAGAATTACTAACTCTTGCTACTGTAAAGGTACAAATATAATAAAACTCTTCAAAAATGCATGGCCATAGGCTTTTATCACAGATCTTATAGGTCTCCTGTTTAATGAAATACCAATAGAGTGGTAGACAATTATAAACAGTAACCTGTAGAGTATGAGAGCAGGAACTGGTTGTATTGTTCCCAAAGTCAGGTCAGACATCTAACAGAAAGATAAATCTGTCAGAGAGGGAGCATTATAATAGTTACTATTAATGTATTTTAATCTATGTTTTCTAGATCATTCTGGGAAAATGCAATTTAGCAGAGGAAGGCAGCAATAAACTCATATACCCACTAATCTGTCAACTTTATTTTTTTTCAGTGTTCCTGAACACTTCCCTACAAAGAGCAGTTTTTACAAACATAAAAGTTAAAGCTTCTCATGTCTAACAGCAGCAGCCATAAGATACCTCTGCTCCCTCTTGAGCTCATTCCCAATTCACAAGGCAAAAATCTGAGCTTTGTGACATTTTTCCTTTACTCATCTTGACATTTCCAAACTCTTAGACTGCCCACAAATAGTCATACCCAATAGAATGCAGAAAGATACACAAATTTTTAAATAACTCTCTCTCCAATAATCCCATTTTTTAATCAAACAGTTTTCTTTCATAACCAAATAGTTTCTTTTTCTGCCAAGTGAAATTTTTGGCATGTTTTTTATTAAAGAGCTTGACACAGAAGAGACATGTGAATTCCCTGGCCTTCCTAAAGACAACAGAAATATTACTTCATGTCACAAGTACCACCAAGATGAAGAGAGGTCAAGTTAAATACTGTAACCATAGCAATTCCAAGTATTTAATTAACACGAAGAGCTGAGAAACACTTTAAGGGACATTGTCAACCAAATATAAGGAACCTGATTATTCCATCCAGAATAAGTGTTACAGGGTAATAGCCAAAACAATCATCCATGTTGGAATAACCCACACAATCAGGTCAGGGAAAAGCACAACTCATCCACTGTAAAAATAAAAAATAAAAGCAGCTGTATCACAGCACATGTGAAATTACAGTTCTTGTTCTATAATATCTTGTTCTGTAATATAATATAATAAAAAAACCCCACCCTCTCATTGTAACTTACTACTATTGAATCATACATGCACCTTGGTTTTTGACTGCAGCTTCCTCTTGTAAGTGAGTATTTGTATTTCCAACTGGTTTTGTCTTTTCTACTGGGCAGATATTTCACCATTATTAGTCAGACTGACAACGGACAGAGCTCCGTTCATCTAAACCACATTAGTTATACAGGTACCTCCCCACGGAGCGGAACAGGCAGACTGGGGTTGAGCAGATCAAAAGAGCTAAGCAACAGTCTGTCTTCCTCAGCAAGACTTTTGAGAGCTAGCACTACATACACTACAATGTATATAGTGAACACACTATACATCTCATAGCACAGTCATGCATGTTGACTACCTCTGGTAGAAATTCAAGGCAAGAAGTGGGGATATCACCATTAAAAGTTTAACCAAGGAGCAATTTTTCATTATTGTACACACTACAGAGAAAAAGGAAATAAAAAGGAGCCACAGGAAAGGTGCATCCCTTTGAACACAGCTTCCCCAGTGCAGAGCTGGTGGCCCAGTAAGGCAAGGAAAAGACCAGGAAAAGCTTCTCTTCCTGCTGTGTAATGCAATCCCACGGTTTTTTTGGGTGCTGACTTCTGGACTGTGTGCAGCCTTTAGGCACGTTAGCAAGAGTTGAGAGATGTATCTGCCTTCATCTCCCTGCTCAGAGTTCCACACTATCCCTCAAAGAGGTATTTTCTCTCTTTCTGCCCTCCATAGCTGAGTTTTTCGTTTACTGCTTGCAGACTGATATTGTTCAAAGTCAGTGAAGCAGAGAATGCAAAAGAGTGAAGTAAATATAGACAGAGCAAACGAGTGCTAGGCTGCCTTATTTGGCTTTAGAAAGGGTGGTGGAGAGACAAAACCAGCTGTGACAATTACACACATTACAATGCAACTTAAACCTTGTCTCTTCAAACTCACAAGAATATTCCAAGTTTTCCATAAACTACAGCTCATACCAACTTCAGAGGTATGCAGCTTCCAAGAAAATCAGACAGCTTCTCAGGTACCCGAGTATAGATTTGCAAGCCTAGATTTGGTCACCTGGTTTGAAAAATTTTTATCCAGAAAGAGATTTTGGAGGAAGATTCTCAATTGTAAAGTGATTAGATTAGATTGAAACAAAGGACAATTCAAAAGCAAAGCTGATTCACTTAAAAATGTCTTTCACATCAGACCTATACTATTAGTCCCATATTCTCACATATTTAAAAAATATGCAAGATTCAAGTCTGATTGGGTAGAAAATAAAGAATTAAACTGGGCCCATCAAAGGCTGTGATTTGGCGACCTTTTCTCACACAAGAATAAGAAGATTGTATTGATTGGTTCTGAAATACTAGTACGAAGGCACATCAAATCCCATAGACAGAAGATATTCTTAATGAAGCAGTACAAAACCATCCCTGATGACCTGGTTGATAAATC
>JAOXNG010000002.1:5701179-5718383 GCA_028566535.1 Scolopax minor
GTACTGGGCTGTTGTGAACTGTTACCTTTCCTGTTGTTGTGGTGGCACAAGGGTGTGATGTGCAGCTCCCATGTAGGAGACAACTCTTTTAAAATGCAAATTTTCTGCTTTTTGCTTTTCTTGATTTCAAGCACAGCAAAGCAGGGGCTGTAATTAGAGAATGGGTAGTCGGCACTGTTCACCAGTTGTGCGTAAGCTCTAAACTAATAACTCAGCAATTAGAAGAAAAATGAGCAGTAATTACACGCATTTTACTCACTGCTAGACAGATGGAACATTTTCTGCTCGTTATTGGCAAACTGTCACTGCGTTTATTTCATTTTTAGTGTTTACTGTTTGTTGTAGTTTGATTAGGAATAATTACAGGCTAGGAAAAATATGAAAGAAATGAACAGCCTTTTCATTTTTACATCTTTAAAGCAATAGAACCATTTCTTCTGACAGTTTCTCCAGGATGAACATACTCTCTTTTTAAACCCTTACTGAAATTGGCTGCACCTTATGGAATTTGGTGAGAAAGAGGGGTAAGACAGCATAGGAAAGGCCACCTTTTCCAAAATGCTTGGCTCAAACACTGATCAGCTCACAGTCAGCTTCCCTAGTGGGCAGTGCTCCATATTGCTAAGCTATTGCACAGTTTTATTTATATTTATTTCAGCTACTTCTCTTTAAGTCCAAAATGGCATCTGAGCTAGATCACAGCCTGCAGTGCAGGACCTGCAGAGAACCGTGGGTGCTGTTGCCCTGGGTAAGCAGGTATGGAAAACAGAAGAGACTGGAAGCAAGACCTTCTTTATCCCAAGTTGTTGACGTTTGCTTCCCTGTCCCCTCCCATATAATTCCAGATTTCTGAGCCTTGATGTTACATAACTAGTGCCTTACTCCCAATCCTTGAGGGTACTATCGGAGAAGGGAGTGAGTGGATGTCATCTGTGGATGGACTGAGCTGCAGAGCAAAGTATCCAGAGTGGAAACCAGGGACTTGGAGAGATTTCTAAGTATTGTTTTCCCTGGTACAAAGCACTGACTTTCTATCTTGATTTTGTTCATGAGAAGATTTTCTAAGACTTAAACTGAAACACATGGAGAAAGACACACTGAAAAGTTCATACCCCAGATCACTTGTTTTCTCACACAGCATTACTGAGATGCTTTCACAGTCCTTACCTGCTCGGCAACAGTCTCCTGAATAATGCTAATAATTATGATTATTCTAGAGCAGTGGATGGGGAAAAAAGCAAAACAAACATTCATATCAGTATATCCTTCTGACATGATAGACTTAACACACCTTGTAACAACATGCTAGGGATCAACCCTGTTTTGCCTCAGGGACATATTCAGTGACTTAACCGGTATAAAGGCCAAACAACCACTTAAGTGAAGATATCCTCTGCTTCCCTTCAACTATTTCCAGCATATACAACACCTTCTTCCTTCTTTAAATTTACTACTTTTTCTTTTTCCAAATAAACCTGAAAAACAGTCTGATAAACTTCCCAGCAATTAGCATGGGATTGGAATGTTGGGGATGAGGTGCATCTCTGATAAATTGACTTTAATTCACTGGTACTGACAAATACAACCATACACAGTTGAACGAATTACGCTGCTAATGAAGACCTAAGAAAATCTGAACTATTCCCATTATGAAATATGGCCGCTAACTTTACATGAAGCAATAGTGGATAATCTCTTATTTACTTATATGTGTAGTGTCTTGGAAAAGTTTCCTTTCTTCATGGTAGCATCCTTAAAGTGACAAAATTTCAGCATGAACAGCAAATCCAGTATCAGCCAGGTGAAATTGTCAAAATTATAATTGGGAAGGTTTTCCTATGGCCAGCCTTTTTGTCTGCTAAGCACTGTATCTACCTCTCCCTCTCACAATTCATAGCCAGTGGTTTTCTCAGCAGCTAAAAAAATAAGTGGGTTTTCTACTATGCCACAGGGGTAAACTGAACATGAATAAACTATACAGCATGTGGCATCACATGAAGCAACATATGTAAGACCTGAAACAAATGGTCACCATGAGACACTTTTCCACCCCAAAAAATAAGATTAGCTTTGAATAGAAATATTTCTAAGACTTTTGAGTACTCATTAGTTATATCTTTAAGTCTTTCTCCAGAGTAATGACTGCTGGATACATACCCTCTTCTATACTGCCATCTGAAAGACCAGAGACTCTAAAAAAACTAGAGGCAGAGATGATTTGTTATGTCACTACAGCAATGAGGCAGACCTGTAGCTTGCTGCAGCAGCAGAAGGCAACAAAATAGTAATGATGAATACACAGAAAGCATGAAAAGAGCAAAGCCTTTGCAGTAGTAGAGAACTTCAAATGATATAGCAAGATCATAACTGCAAGGCGCTGAAATACATGAGGGCATCAGTAAGTGCTATGTATAAGGCTATTATGGAAATTTAAAAAAAAAAAAAAAAAGAAGGAGCAGAGTGTAGCATCAAGGTTATATTTATTCAGTCTCACGATGAAAAGCTGTTTTAACCAGCTGGGGAACTGGAAGCTAACTGTCCCTTGTTTCTGCAGTTGGAACCAATGTGATCCAATGGAGCTGAGACACTACATCAAGTCAAGTTTCTGCCCAGCAAGCAGCAACTGGCAATTGTCCTTGCAGTATTATTCACTACTTGAACGCTTGGGAGCACACTTCTGCCAACCACAAGGTATAACATCAAGGTCAGGGCACTGTGTATTTTTTATAGCAAATTCACAATAACTGCAGTTGCTATTTCATTTTAGCTGTGCTCTAAAAGGAATAAAAAAAAAAACACTAGCAGTTTCATTTTTCTCCTTTTCAATAAAATTTGGAAAAAAGCAATTCCCTCATGGTAACTGAAGAAAAAGAATTTCTGTCTAGTTATAGAGCTGTGCTCTTAATGATATTTAATTACACAAGCTTAATTACACCTGGCACTCCATCTTTGGCTCCTAAAGGATTTTCCTAGTCAGATGATTAATGTGCATATAAGTGTGTAAAATTTCAAAAACAGGGTTTTGAGAGTTGCTTAACCTTCATACTCATGGCAAACTCACTGTATTCATCTACACCTGGGCTTCATTTCTTTATTGTACTATATCAGTACAATGGTATGCTGATAGCACATATGCATTACACAGAGTGGCAGAAAGAGCTCTAATCACATTTGTGTCCTGTGACATATACTTCAAGTTTGGTTGGGTTTTTTCCCTAATTAAGGTTTTTGCACAAGGACTCCAAGCTAAAGAACAAATTTCAGACACTGTTCATTGGATCTACATAGGGATAGTTTAATAAAAAAATAACAATCTTTATAAACATGCTGTAATAATTGAGTGCTATAAATAAACCTCAATAATAACCTCAAGTTAGTATGACAAACTTCTCATTATCTGGCAGACCCCAAAGACACCTCTCATCTATGTTTTCAGATTATAACCCTCTAATTTCTATTCTGCTCCAGTACAGAGTATTGCAAATGGAGATCCTCAGAGCATCAGAATTATGTTTCATCAGGGCCTCCACAGGAGCCTGCATTATTTATTACATGCTATACAAAGTTTGAATAGTATTCCTGGGTGGCTTTCAGAGCAATTTTTAGAATATTCCACTTATGGCCTGGAGGATAAACCTGAATATTAGAAGACCATAAGGAGTGAACCTGGTTTTTTTTGTTTTAAAGATAGTACTATCAGGACAGAAAAGTTCATATATATAAGGCAAAGGCAACAATAAGACAGTCTCGGTAAAAGACTTTGCAGCAATAGCACTAGGTAAAAAAAAAGTTGAAATTTTATTATAGAGTAAGGATTTTGTTTGGATGCTCAATTCTCGCACCTGGATTGCATGAGATAAAATGAAATCTACATTCTAGTGTTGCAGTTCACCAAATAACATACTATGTTTTCATAGAGATTACTGTACGTATGTTTTTGAACAAAAAGGTACCTAAACCTACTTTTTTTCTATTTTTATCCTATCTACACATGTAGCAGCAGTCACAGAATCCCACTGGCTAAGAGGAAAAAAAATCAACAAACCAACCTACAAAAAAACCTACCAAACACAACTGACATAATCTGTTTGATAAATAAACCATCTGGGAAATAAGCAGCTGCTGCCAGGTTCCTTCACAAAAATTTGAACAATGCACAATACATTTCAGCTTACAAAAGTGAAAAACTCCTCACTTTCATTACAAAAGCCACGGTTTATAGCCACACCAATAGAAACAGTGCTACAAATCAAACAACCTTTGAGAAACCGAAATTGTTCTTTGGCAAATAGACTGCAAGTCATGGCACACACATTGGAATAGAAAGCTTTTTTTTTTTTTTTCATTTTATTTTAAGCACAAGCAATGAAAAACCAAAGCTAATGTATGGATAAATTATGAACGAGAATATACTATTAAAAAATTTGCTTACAATAAAATAGAATCCCTTACCAGATGTTTAATGACAGTGTATTTAGAGGCCATTTCAAGATATCTTTAATTCACTTTCTCTGGTCAAAACATTTATACAGAAACATAATAGCCATCCTAACCCAAACTATCAAAATGTGACTGCTTATCTCAATTCCAAATATGTTTAGAAGTCCTTTGAGTAACATGAAAACTTGAATGAATAGCAGTTTGTTCAGGAGAAAAGCAGGACTGGATAAGATAGGAGGTCAACAATCATGTAACATTTACATATAAGGTTTACTTCAGCAGAAGCACAGCAGAGTTACATTTCCCTTAATTCTTCTAATCAAAACTCACCAGGGCTCAGTGCAAGTATTTATGAATTGTTTATTGCTGACTGCATTAGAATATAAACTTCTTTACTGAGGAAACTGAACAAATTCATGGAATCATGGAATTGTCAGAGTTGGAAGGGACCTCTAGAGATCATCTAGTCCAACTCCCCTGCCAAAGTAGGGTTGCCCAGAGCACATCACTCAGGACTGCATCCAGACAGGTCTTTAAGATCTCCAGAGAAGATCTCCACAACCTCCCTGGGCAGCCTGTTCCAGGGCTCTGTCACCCTCACCCTACAGAAGTTTTTCCTCATATTTAAATGGAACTTCTTATGTTCCAGCTTGAGCCCATTGCCCCTTGTCCTATTGCTGTAAATCACTGAAAAGAGTCCGGCTCCAACATCCTTTAACCCACCCTTCAGATACTTATAAACATAAATAAGGTCCCCCCTCAGCCTTCTCTTGTGCAGGTTAAAGAGTCCCAGCTCCTTGAGCCTTTCCTCATACGTAAGGTGCTCCAATCCCTTAATCATCTTCATTGCCCTATGCTGGACTCTCTCCAATTGTTCCTCCAATATTAAAGCATATATTCCTTTTCCCAGTTCTGAGTCAGCTTTGAGTGAAATAATTTTTTCCAATACTTAAAGAGATAGATAACCAAGGTAATTTCACTGCCAACTTCTCTTCTGTCAAAGATTGATCCAAGGTAACATTATTAATGGTTTGTTTCATTAATGTGCTTTGTCAACTTTCATTATTGACCATTATTAACGAAGACTGTGCCCTAAGCATATTCAACTTAAAGGGCATTCAAGCTTTCCTCTTAACATTAAAATGAGATGAATGAGAGGAAGAACATCCTAAAGTTACTTGCGTATTCAGTAAATAAAGGTGATTATTAAAAACTTTTGCTGAATCCAGTAAACTCAAGTTCAACTCACTCTCACAACTTTCCTGGGTTGATTAGATTTGCTTAGCTTCATTTAGTTTATGTGACTTGGGGATACTGGATGGATGAAAAACTGAACATAAGCTGTCAATTTGCACAGCAGAAAGCCAATTGTGTCCTGAGCTGAATGAAAAGAAGCATGGCCAGCAGGTCAAGGGAGCTAGTTCTACTCCACTCTCATGAGACAATGTCTGGACTCCTGAATCTAACTCATTTCAGTTGAAGTATACAAATGAATGAAGGGCACTATTAGCACAGAGAGTTTCCAGGGTTCAGCTGTAAGTGACCTACTGTGAATCAGAGCAGTGTTTAACTAACAAATATAGGATGGAATTACATCCTATTGACTTCCACTGAAGTCAAAGCATGTATATAATTTGCTTGCATCTCCACACTCAGAAAGAAAAGTCACCCACCTACCCTACTGAGTTGATATAACTCATTTTTCTCTATTTTCATTATACTTCATCATGTAATTTTTCTCTTTTATACTATGTAGAGACACAGTAGGGTTTGACTGTTTCCGTAGTCCCTTCCCTTGAGCAATGAGCACTGCAGACCTTCACTCCATCTGAAGAAAGAGCAGGAGGGGGCAATTCTAAATCTTTACATCCAATTGCTGTTTGACTAGTCATACTGAGTCCAAATAATTTCTTAGCATGGCCTTGTCTGTGGGCTCCATTTTTTATTACTAAGAGAAACAAAAGGAAAACATTTGATAGCCTGTTTTATAACTTCAACGGAAAATGCACACATAGAGTCGCAGAGTGAAGTCAAGAGCAAAAACAAACCAAAAAAATTAGTTTTACACTAAGACATGAGACTATGTTACCACTGCACGAGAGACCAAGTTAGCAAAGGAAAGCTGCCTTCTTAACTCCAATTTTTTTAATGAGAAGAGTTTCTGATAGAGTTGACAAAAACAAAGCAGATGTTTTCCAAGTGTTACTCTTTAATGGCCTTTCCTTCACAAAGAATTAATCAGCTTCCCTTGTCTGTTTTAACTTTTTCTCCCCTTTTTGTCTTCCATCTACAGCTTTGTTACCAGTGAAGAACAGAGAGGTGCTAAACAATGGCAAAGATAGAGTTCGCTTTTATGGCCAACAAAACTTGATGCATGGGTAAATTTTGAAACAAGTACAGGTTATACTAATAGGTGTCACGAAAAATATATGTGGAGCAGGAAACATTACTTTAAATAATTAAAAAAAACCAAGATATTTTTACCAGCAAGATGACTGGATGAAAGTGAACGTTAAACTGAACAGATGCTGCCTTGCCAACTGACTCTTGTAATAGCTGCTCTAAACCAGACACCAGTATAACAGCTAATATAAAGTTATTGATGTTACTAATTGTAATGTGTCGCATACTGTACCATTGTTCTGTCAAGTTTCTGAAGAAATTTCTGACAAATACAGTACTTACACTTTTCAGCCAGCTAGTAGTATTTTAACATGCCATTCTCTGGAAAAAATTGTCAAAATCTAAGGTATTTTGAAAAACTTCCTTCATTATGAACTAGTCCACTGTCACACACAGGAGCTTTTCATTCCCCTGTCTGCCATCAGAAAAGAAAAAGAAATAATTAGACATAGGAAAAAAGTGTAGAACAGGGGTATTTTTCATTCCACTTATTAGTAGCTAGCACATGCATGACAGAACCGACAGAAATCCAAAGAGAAATCAGCCACATGGTGGTGGCCAACACTTGCAGAAACATTATCCTATTTTGCACCTAGAGATACAGGCTGGCACCCAGCAAGGTTTTAAAAATTGCTGGAAGGCAATTAGATACTTGTGTCCCATTTATTTAACTGCCTACCTAAAGGTCATAGAGAAAACCAGCGGAAAAGTAGGGAACGGAATTCAGATTTCCCGAGTTGCTCTGAACCTGATGATGACTCTACATTTTTCCTGTGATCGGCATTTCACACTATTCACTGCTTTGAAATATAGCTGAGTATGAAAGGTCATTTTATTTTTTTGGCTGGATTATAAACAGAAGTGTTCTTAGATAAAGAAAAACAAGCTGCTTTTGCCCTGGAGTACACAAAGCAACCTGAGAGGAGAGCTTTCCACCATGATTAAATAAAATAAGGCCCTTTGTCAAAGGTGCAGCATCTATTCCAGGAAGAGCTGAAGATGGTTTCTGCTGATTTGTTTGCTGCCAATCAAAACTGAATTATGTGCCGTGTCTCAGGAAAGAAAAATAAATTATCATCAGATGTTTTCTCATGGAAATATTTTTCATGAATATATATATATACACAAATATACATATATATTTGGCACATTTGTTCTTCAAGGTTAAAACATAATACGTGGTTAATTCCTAGCAAACCCTAATCTTCACACAAACTCCCAGGGCCCTGGGAGTTTCTTACTTGTGTAAGACTAAAAGATGCAAAACCAATGGAGTCCTTGCACTTTCTCCCACATAAAAAGGGAAAACGAGATGCTCACTGTATCATGTTATGCCAGCCTTTTTTAAAAATGGAGTGAGATTAAAAATATACAAGCCTACAACCCTGGGAGAAGCAGACAGAAGGAGGAGTTCATATTTGAACATTTGTGTTATTTTATCAGGTAAGAAGTGCGAGAAACATATTTGGCTTTTTTGAATGAGGATTCTTCAGTGGAAGAACTGAAGTTCACTCCTTGGTCTTCTGTCCCCCTCTGCCACAGCAGTGTAGTGAGTCTCCTAATGCAGGAAAATGGCATTTTGGGTCTCCATCATCTCAGGCTAGCTACTCCAGAACAAACATTTTTAATGCATTGAAGCCCATTATGTTCAAGCATGCCAACATTCTCCTGAGCACCCTGAGAACACAGATAGAACTCCTAGGACTTCTGTTTTTAAAAGTGACAGATGTGCCTGACAGCTCTCAGTTGCCTTGGTATTTCACATTAGACAAATACTTCAGAAAAATTTCTCGCACTTAAAACATACCAAATGGTTCTTATATTAGCAGAGTGTTTTCATAGTTAGAAATACACAGCATTTGAAATGGACAATAAAAATACATAAAAGCCTAAATGCTTTGAAAAGTATTCTTAAGTAAGTTTTAAAGTAAGTTTAAACAAGATCTACAGATGAAAAGTCAGTCTTTGTAAAAATAATTTCTTAAATAGCATTTTTCATTTGATGTCCCTGAAATTGAAGTTAACTTCTCATTTTATGAACAGAAGAAAAGCCAAAGCCAGCAGAGTAAGGTGTAACACTCATGTTAAGTTCATATAAACAAAGTAAGTGCCCATCCCCAACTGGATCCTATTGTTTCTTCTAAAAACTATAAAAGTATCATAAAACATGAATTACATCTGCTCATATTGACATTTGTTTGTCACATGAAGGAAAATATTTTTCCAGATTCAATCTGGAGAGCAGAAGGCAAGAACTATGGGCAAATCAATGTCTACATGATGCTGACTTTGAAAACAGATTTTAAAAACAGTACATGGACGTGATTGTCTCACCCCAGCACTGAGGACCCAGGCACAGCTGGAATAGATGGCTTGCAGCCATGATCATGTTCCACAGCAGAAGGCCACACACTCACCCAGTAATGAAATGATAGCAAATCATCTCTCTTAACCCTTTCTCATAAATCCACCTTGTGGAATAGCAGCCGTACACCTAAAAATGTTTAAGGCACCTAAAGTAAAGAACAAACTCTTAAAAAGGCACATAGCTTGAAACTTGTATGCCATGTTTAACAGTCCCACCTAACACCTCTTTCCAACAATAGAAGTCTCATATACGGTTCAGTTCCTACATTTTGTCAACAGAAATAAAAATTAATTAATTAATTAATGTGCCTGGGGTTTTTCCCCTTCCCTAGAACACAAATGCTTTTGAAAGAATTGACTTATTCCTATCTTCTCTGAGGAAAAGCCTGGTCTCCTTCAAGATAACAACCACCATCAGTTTGAAATAAATAAATTTTACACCAATCATACAAAGTCATAATTAAAAGAAAAATTCATAGAACCAGAATACAGTTACAACATATATCTTCCAGCCTAGGTTTGTAGATTGCTAAACTTGACTTTTAATTTGTTTGAGGTGCAATAGTTAAATTCTTGTAGAATTGCTATAGATGCTTGAAGGTTAAACTAATAGAATTATAATTTATGGGTTTCAAACCACCACCTTATTGCTGCAGAAATTTGATAAGGCTCTTATCTTTCAAACCAACCACACTACAGGATGTGCAAATCATAAGCTATTATCCTTTAGTTCCCTCTTTTCCCAGGAGAAAGGACAGACTGCCCATGTTCAATATAGATGAAGGCCATTCAAGATGTCACCACCATTTCAAATTCCAGAAGTAGATTCAGCATGCAGTATGTTAAAAACAAAGGTTTGGAGATTTTTTGCTTGTTCTTCTCCTTTTCTAACACACTGTTATCTATTCTGGACAAACTATTTCTTCTAAGGACAAAAAAGTAGAGGGCACATAAAAGCAAATCCACTTACTCAGTTACCAACATTCCCCTGCCACCTCTCCTCAAGGTGACCTGTTGTAACTCACAGAAGGAGCCTCCTAGGCCAGAACAGCCACTTCATGTCATATTCCAAGCCCTTTTAATTCCTTTCCTTTCTGAACAAAAACCAAAATTTAAAAAAAAAATTCAATTCTACCTCCCCGCCAGATGCATCTCTTCATACTTCACTGGGCCATTTCAGTCAAAGCTCTGGGACTTCACAGCTTCTCTTACATACAGCAACTCTGCAGTGAAAGGGGGGCCCCCACTCTAATACACCAACTGCTCCCCTTAGTTGCCTCCATTAGTCTGGAACAAAGTAGCTGATCTCCATAACATAAGTTTATCTTGTATATCTTTAACAGTATTTAATGCATTCACTATTTTGAAACAGCATAATGAACTAGAAACCGTTTCCTTGATTCTCAATGCATTGGTCTTCATTCATTTCTACTGAAGGAAAGCCAAATACCTCACAACTGGAATATTTTGCATTCTCTAAACATGCAGAGTAAAAGAGACACAATTATAACTTGTTTAGCTCACTTTTTTCTTTTTTTTCCAAGAGTGCTATATACCCTAAACAGAAAACAGAACTTTATTAGAAAAAAATGAATCTTTTTAGCAACCAAAGTACTGAGCAGAAAGGTAGAGAGAGTCAAACAGCCATTACGTAACCTGTTGTGACAGAAAACCATTTCCCTTTAGCTGTCTGTGGAAATGTCATTTACTTCAGTAGCCACCTGCACCTAAAATGTTAATATTCTCCAATATACAAATTCTTCTATCCCTTCTCCATCTGTTTATGTAGCATCTGCATGTGAAATGCTCCCATATGCTTTAGACAGCATTAATTGTGGTTACATTTCAGTAGCAGATACACCATGTCCTTACCAGTCCAAGAGCAGGCAGCAGCCATGAGAGTCACTTAAACCAGTAAAGACAGATAACAAGTAAATACAAATATTTTACTTAATCCAAAACCGTGTGACTGCATATATAGAGAATATAGACATAGAGCTCCCACATATATTTTCAGCATTGTCCTTAAGTGTTCCTATAATCTGTTTTAAATGATTAACATTAAAAAAACCCCAAACAACTACCCAGACAAATGAGGGGGTGTTTTATTGAGATATTACTGTCTGCACTGCCATACAAAAGTGCTTTAGTACTGCACCTCTCTCCTTGTACCCGAAGTCTCTGCATTGTGGAAGCATCTACCTCTTTGCTCTTGGTCTGACTTTCACTCTTCCTCAATCTTTGTCACCTCAGTGCTTCCTTTCCTTTACCTTTGTTTTAAGGACATGAAGCTGACAAACCAAACCCTCAACTGACTGGGTGTGGGCCAGCACAGACCCGAGGACAGGATACAGTAAATGAACTCCACATCAGTCATGAAATCAGCAAAGCAGCTTTAACACATTCTCATGCCAAAACTACTGCTACTTTGCCAGATGCATTAGCTCAAGTGTGCTAACATACTGACATTATTGTATTGCTCTCCACTCTGCAGCCAGCCTGGTGTCTGCCAGCTTGTACATCTTTGTCTGATACTCCACTACATTGTACAAATACACCTAGCATTTGCTTAAATTTCACAGCCCATGCTAAATGTTGACTTGTCAAAGCATCTGGAAGACAATTAGTGATGTGGTTGACACACAGTGGTAGAAAAAATTTAAATTGTACTCTCATACAGATCTACCACTAATGCTGCAATTATTTCCTCCTGCAACTCACAGTCATCTCTTTTCTTCTCACCACCCTGTCACTGCCACTGAGACTACTTTTATAAAAGTATTTTATCATGTTTTGCTTCTGAGTTTTTTCCACCATGAAAAATCTCAGTGTAATGGAGCATTCCATCAGGAGGCCCACGGCACACAGCCAGGCCTCTGAGAGGGAGTTTGATGATAGATAAAGGTAATTATAGTGTAACATTTGCCATACTACAATTTAAGGCTATGTCAGCACTTTCTCCCCTTTAAGAGGCTTATAACTCTATGAGTGCCTCTGGCCTGAAACTTGATAAATACATCCACTGAAGAATAATCTGAAATGTGGAGTCAATGAGATGCCTTGAATTGAAAAGTAGTAATGCCAAAAGTAGTCTTGGAGTGATAGTGGATGGAAGGTTTGATAGTGCTTGCAAAGAGATCTGATGGAAGCAATTATCAAATATCCATCACTTTCTTATTTGTGTATTTTGAAGAACTGCCAGTGAATAAACTTATTGTAATATACACTGTTAAGTTTCTTGGTAAAATTACATTTATATTAAGAATGAGAAGTAGGACTGAATACATGTTCCAGAGCTAAGCAATTGCTGAGCAAAAGCTCCACCAAACCAATAAAATATATCCCTTCCCCAGGGCAGTTTTACTATTTCCCTTCTGTGCCCCCTCCAATCCTACTACTTTAAGTAAATTGTTGTAATGGTGCAATTCTCATTTTTCCATTAAAATTCTGCACATCAGCCCTGAAATCACAAGGGAGTGTATGGACAACACTTAAAGCATATCCATACAGTTGGGTATGTGAGTACAGCCTGACCCCTCTGGCCCTGAACACAGTACTAGCCCCGAGACAGCTCTGTGCCAGGAGCCCTGCAGAACCACCAGTTGGTTGATGCTCCTGAACTAGTATTTCACTACAGGAAACCTCAGAAGTACAAACAAACAAAGTAGCTGAATTTAAGCATCCTTAACCAGAGCTTTGCCTGATTCACCTGGCAAAGTGGCTTAATTGATCTGCCCCAGTTTCCCTCAAAGAAAGAGAAATATGATGACAAGCATAGGTGAGGAAAAGAGTCAACCTGAGCTGTAAAAGGTCTGAACAATTGTGTTATAGATGGTTTTGATCACAACTTCCAAAGCTGCCACAAAGGGCTGTGCTACATCTTTAAGTCCCTAAATGCACCTGCTTTACCATCAAGCTTCTAAAAATCCTACAGCATCCTTCAGAGCAGGACAGAAGACAGGAGCCATGACAGCCCCACTTTCCCCCCAGCACATAACTTCTGTATTGTATCTTTTATAAGAACAGCAGAAAACTTCACCAATGAAAACAAGAGAGGAATTTCAGGTAGTCATAAAACACAATCTTTGACTAGAATTTTTTCTCATTAGGTAGAAAACAGATCCTCTCCTTTTTAGAGGAGACTGTCACAGAGGAAAAACATAGCACTCAAGTCAGTAAATTTACACTATTGAGGATGTTTAAAAATTACGGAACACAAGTGTTTAGCATTTCTTCTTAAAAGTCATCACCAAAAAACAGAATAACACCACCTATCAACCTACCCTATAAAACAAAGTGAAAAATCACATTCTGACAGACCCCATCATCACTCCATAGCTAGAAGTCCTTGAAGCAGTGATCTGTGTGTTATTTAGCTGACACTTTAAAAATGCAACCTGGCACCAGCCTTCTTCATAAAAAAAAAAAAGAAATCATGTCAACAGGTAAAACTTCCTCTTTGATGAAAGCCCACAGGATACACACTTGGCAGGTAACTCCCCATTGCTCCTCTCATAGTAACTTTTGGGAATGGTCACAAGATTAGATCCAGTTCCTGGTGTGCAGGGCAAAAGAAAGAATAGCCCTTATCACCAGTTCATGGGTGATAAAAATCTAAGCACAATAAACAAGGAGGCTGGGACCTTTAGCTGAACAGAGTAAGTGGTACCAGAGAAGTTTTCTATGCTGCTAAGGGTCCCCCATTAACACCCACACACTGCCAGCAGACAGAATTGTTTCACCAAAAGGATTTGAGAAGCGTAGAGCAGTACATAAATTAAATTATATTAGACCTGAGAGACCAAGACTGTGAAGAAGAAAACACAATTGCAACGATCCCAGTGAGACTATGGAGGAAAGAGAGCCTTACCTGGCTCTGTGGATTTATAGGGGATGAAACCAAAAGGACACGAGAACATTATTAATAGCATTTTTTTTTTAATATGAGCGTCTGGAAAAGGAAGCATAAATGAACTTTTTTTTTTGCCACTGCAGCTTACCATCACTGAGTAAGAGAAGGATAAATAAAAATGAGAAAATAGAAGACTTTCTTTAGGAAACAGACAACTTTATGAGGAAATACGGACATAATTTTTTAAAATCATCACCACATTCCATAGAGAGTCCACAGAGAAGGTTATTTTATTAACTCACTGCATACATAAGAGTTATATTGTAAAGTAAAATGACACCACATATACATGTGTATGGCGAGGAAAAAACTATAGGAGCACTCAGACTGGAAACAAGGACAACGTGAAAAGGTAAAAAGGCAATAAAAAGAGGAATATATTATCCCAGCTTAAACAGAAAACCAAAATGGTGGAAAATTTATTTTAAATGGAATTATATGGCAGTATTAAGAATCCAGTTCCTCTTCAATTCCCTTCTTTCCACTTTCTGTTTAAGACAGTACACAAGTAGATGCAACAGGACTGAAGGATGGAAAAGTCACTAGCTGCCAAAGGGTTTGTATTTTACAGGGTTAAAAGCAGAGAGCACTAGCGGTAAAAGAAGGTCCAATTAAAATTCACAGAGCTATTGATCTTAGCCCTGCTCCAGTGAACCCTCTTTCTGCTTCTAGCTCATAAACAAGGTGATATAGAAAAGAACTATTGATTTTCATATGATATCTTTTTGGATACATTTTCTTAGAAACTTAAAATTGCATGAAGTGTTCGTAAACAACTGGCCTTAACATGGTCATGTCTGGCAGAGAGCACAATCCATTTGCCAAGTGTTATAGATAGGGAAATTAAACTAGGTATATGGGTTTAACTCAAGTTTCCCACCTGGAAAGCAAAACACATCATCCTGTATCTTCTTGACTTCTTGTTCCATGACAGAGCAAAAGCTTTTTATCCCAAATTAAGTATATGCTGATCACAACACTCCCAGCTGATACTTCTTGCAACCATACATGAGGCTGAAACTCCCTGAACACACCCTGGCCCTGCAGAGAAGAGCTCCCTGTAGACTGGAGCCATCATCCCCTGGGCTGCCTGCAAGGCTGTGGGGACAATTCCTCACCTTGATACCTTCCTGGTATCGGCAACAGGTCCCAACTGCAAAAATTCTGGGCAGCTATTCATAAAATAGCTCAAGCTTAACATTTGAGACCAAAAATTCCCAAAAACCATTAAAACACAAGCACCAGAGAAAACAGAAATGCCACATTGCATTTGCTAAAAAATCTTAGAAAAAACCTGATTATACCCAGACTGTTCTGGATGAGGTGAAAGCACGGCCCCTTTCCCTGACACCTTCTCCCAATGAGTTTCGGGCCACCGTGCCCACGGCGGTAATATTAGCAAATATAATTTGCCACTATTAGGAGAGACAGAAATAGTTACCCTCTCCTTCCTTATCAGCCTTCCAGCATTTTCTGTCACGCTGAATCAGAATGTTACAGACTTGCTTGCCATTTTTAAACGGTGTATAAAGTAATGAAGCATACCTGTCTGGGGTAAACAACCATTCACCAGTGGAAAAGCAAGAGCTGAGGTTGTTCAGACTGTAGGAGTTAAAGCCGCTATTTTTACTACCACCCTCTCAGTTGAGTAACTCACGTGTAAACCAGGCAGCCAAAATTCAGTAATAGTGTAAAAAATGCTGGCTTAATCTACTCACAACCTGATGAAAAACTGATTGCACCTAGAACTCGCATAAGTGAGTCCCCACATAGGCATTGTTAAAACATGAGATAAGCTCAAGTATCACTTGCCTTTCCTTGGAGTTACTTTTGAATAAGAGACAAGACAGTGGCAATATTAAGGGGAGCTAAGAGAGCAAAGAGAACCAACAAGCACCTTGGAGGGAGTATAACTAATGTCTTATAGGAATAAAAAGTAGAAAAATATCTTATTTGAGAAATCCTTTATCTGCAAATTTCTCTGTTCTTGTAAAAAAAGAAAAAAACAAACTACACAAATAATGACAGAATACTGACAGAATTATTTTGTGATCTCCTGGTTTTAAGTAGACACCACTTCAAAACATTCATTTGCTTCAGGGATTTGTTTAAAGCAGAGCAGGTTCATAAATATTTTCTTTTCAAGATAGAGACTAAATTGTGGGCTGTTTCGATTCCTCTTTAACAGTCACCTTACTTCATAATATTTAAACAACTACAGAACTTGCCTAGAAACAAATGAGACAGACTCCTAAATCCTTGCTATCTGCTACATTAGTGATTTCCCCTGAAGGCAGTATAAAGCTTGTCCATTTCCTATCACTAAAACAGAGTCAGAAGGGAAATCCTTACTGACAAGGTTTTTATCTAGCCTTGAGGTTTCTGATGGTGGAGAGTCCACAGCTTCCTAGACACTCTGTCCTTCTGCTGTCTTACTGCTAGGAAGTTCTCAACTACCTTGCATTTCTTGCTGAAATCTGGCCTTTTTATTTTTATTTTTTTCTAACCACTATAAATATGTAGAACAATGGCTCATGGCTCTTGCACTTTCAAAATCCAATTTGGGCACCCTCTCTCCACCCAACCACCTTCTGTCTTCATTTCTCTGGGCAGGTTCTCTCATCAGTGACACTCTCAATCCATGCTCTATAGACTTGCCAGCTGGGTCACACACCTAAACTTCTGCTGGTCTTCAGCTAAAGCTGTATCCAGCTGTAGTTATTTCATGAGCCTTTATTTCCAACTCACTACTGCCAGGTTGGGATGTCAAAAGCTTTACTGAAGTTACTGCCCCTGTTTCTTCTATGATGAAGTCCTATTTTTCTGCTTAGAAAAAAAAGTCATGACTTTACCAAGAACGAATTGTGTCAGTGTGGGCTACTGCTTACATCCCCATCTTATCAGTGCTGACAAAGAGATTAATTCTTCCAGGTTAAGCAGGGAAGTGACATTCTAGGTGTGTCATCTCATCCTCCCCCCCCAGCCCTGGCCCTTCAAAAGAATGGTGTTATGCTTGCTTTTCCCTGCAATACACTTGACCACCACAGTTCTTCAAAAGTAACCACTAACAGTCTAAATCAAC